>CAUYPK010064403.1:0-19073 GCA_963574355.1 Loris lydekkerianus
AAGAAAGATGGAGACTTTACCTCTTTCATGTTTACATGGACAGAGCTGGAACATATTCTCCTTAGCAAAGTATCCCAGGAATGGAAGAAAAAGTATCCAATGTACTCAGCCCTACTATGAAGCTAAACTATAGCTTTCACATGAAGGCTATAACACAAATATACCACAAGACTATGGGGAAAGGACCAAGGAAGGGGAAGAGAGGGGATAGGTTTGGGTGGAGGTAGGGTAATGATTTGGGCCACATCTATGGTGCATATTTTTATCTATCATAATAAAAAAAAAAAAAATACAAGAAGAGAGTGCAGGGAAAACACTTGAAGAAATTGGCCCGGGAGAATGTTTTATGAGGAGGACACCCCAGGCAATTGAAGAAACACCAAAAATACATTACTGGGATCTGATCAAACTAAAAAGCTTTTGCACAGCCAAGAGCAGAGCAAGTAAAGCAAACAGACAACCTTTAGAATGGGAGATGATTTTTGCAAGTTATGCTTCCAACAAAGGTCTGATAACTAGAATCTACAGAGAACTCAGACTAACCAATAAGAAAAGAACAAATAAAGACTTGAACAGAAATGTCTCTGATGAAGACAGGTGCATGACCTAAAAACACATGAAAAAATGCTCATCATCCTTAATCATAAGAGAAATGCAAATCAAAACCATGTTGAGATATCATCTAACTCCAGTAAGATTAGCCCACATCACAAAATCCAAAACTACAGATATTGGCCTAGATTCAGAAAGAAGGGAACACTTCTGCACTGCTGGTGGGAATGCAAGCTAATACAACCTTTTTGGAAAGAAGTTTGGAGAACACTCAAGGAACTAATAGTAGACCTACTGTTCGATCCTGCAATTCCTCTACTAGGTATATACCCAGATGATCAAAAATTATTTCACAAAAAAGACATTTGAACCAGAATGTTTATTGAAGCCCAATTCAAAGTAGCCAAGACATGGAAACAGCCCAAGTGCCCATCAACCCATGAATGGATTACCAAATTGTGGTATATGTACACCATAGAATACCATGCAGCCATAAAAAAAGATGGAGACTTCACATCTTTTATGTTTACATGGATGGAGCTGGAACATATTCTTCTTAGTAAAGTATCTCAAGAATGGAAAAAAAACCCAAAACTATCCAATGTATTCAATACTACTATGAAATCAATATATAATCACCTACACACTCATGTGAATGGCAAAACATAACTATAGTCCAGAAAGTAGAAGGGCAGAGGAGAGAGAGGGGAGGGGAGGGAAGGGGAGATATAGGAAGGAGGGTATTTTGGGGGACCTCATCTAATGTGCATGATGCAATGGTACTTTTCAAAACTATTAAGAAATGAGTATAAATAAATAAATTAATTAATTAATTAAAAAATAAAGAAATGAGTATAATTGTGATGGATATGTTACTTAGTTCAATGTAAGCATTTCACATTGTATATCAAAGCAGTACCCTGAACCCCATAAATGCATCAATGTACAAAGTTATGATTTAATAAAAAAAAAAATAAATACAAAGGGGAATTATATCCTATCATAAAAAAGTGTTAATTTCTCTCTCACATAATAGTTCAGGGTGAGCTGTCCAGGGTTGTTATGATGGTTCTGTTGTGTCAGGTCTCCTTTTAGCTGGTTTTTCTACTGTAATTAGGGTGTGGCCCTTGTTTTTAAAAAGTTGCATTCTGGCTCGATGCCTGTGGCTAAAGTGGCTAAGGTGCCAGCCAGATACACCTGAGCTGGAGGGTTCAAATCCAGCCCGGGCTGGCCAAACAACAATGATGGCAGCAACAACAACAACAACAAAAATAGCCAGGCGTTGTGGCAGGTGCCTGTAATCCTGCTACTTGGGAGGCAGAGGCAGGAGAATCGTTTGAGCCCAGGAGTTGGAGGTTGCTGTGAGCTGTGATGCCATGACACTCTACCAGGGTAACAGCTTGAGGCTCTGTCTCAAAAATAAATAAATAAATAAATAAATAAATAAATAAATAAATAAATAAATAAATAAAATAAAAAGTTGCATACTAATGGGAGGGTCAGAGACTGACCCCACTGAAGGAGTATTTTTGTACATCTGTTTACAATGACAACAGAACATGTGAAAACAAACCGTTGATGGGGTCAGTCCCTGACCACCCCCAACACACACACTGGAATGTGATTTTAAGGGCAGAGATGGCTTATTTCATATCCCTGGTCCAAGCAGCAGAATATAGTATTTAGAGAAGTGGTTCTCAACCTTCCTAATGCCACGGGCCCTTTAATACAGTTCCTGTGGGTTGCAACCCACAGAACCGCTGATTTAGAGAAAGAAAGATAATCTCTTTCCCTTTCCTAGCACAGGCTGGAAGTTGTGCTCAATACTTTGCTCATATCCCAATGCCAAAATGTCATCATATGACCAGGGACTTCCAGGGAGCCTAGAAACTGTAGTATTATGGATTGAATGTCCCTTCAAAATTCATACGTTGAAATTCTAAGCCTCAAAGATGGTATTAGGAGGTCGAGCCTTTGGAAGATAATTAGTTCTTAAGGGTGGAGCCCTCATGAATGGGATTAGTGCCCTTATTATTATTATTATTATTTTTGTAGAGACAGAATCTCACTTTATTGCCCTCAGCAGAGTGCCATGGCGTCACACAGCTCACAGCAACCTCCAACTCCTGGGCTTAGGCGATTCTCTTGCCTCAGCCTCTGGAGTAGCTGGGACTACAGGCGCCCGCCACAACGCCCGGCTATTTTTTTGTTGCAGTTTGGCCGGGGCTGGGTTTGAACCCACCCCCTTCAGCATATGGGGCCGGCGCCCTACCCGCTGAGCCACAGGTGCCACCCGGGATTAGTGCCCTTATAAAAGAGACATGAGAGAATGCTTTCACCCTCTTTCTATCATGTAAAGATACAATGAGAAGTTGACAGTCTGCAACCTGGAATTGGATTCTCAGACTTCTAGCCCCTAGAACTATGAGAAATAAATTTCTTCTCTTAAACAATATTTTTTATTAAATCATAACTGTGTACATTAATGCATTTATGGGGTACAATGTGCTGATTTTATATACAATTTGGAATGTTTACATCAAACTGGTTAACATAGCTTTCACCTCACTTAATTGTTGCATTAAGACATTTAACTCTACTCTTTTTTTTTTTTTGGCCGGGGCCGGGTTTGAACCCACCACCTCCAGTATATTGGGCCGGTGCTCTACTCACTGAGCCACCAGTGCTGCCCCTTAACTCTACTCTTAATAGATTTGACATGTACCCTTGCAATATGCACCATAGGTGAGGTCCCATGGATTACCCTCCCTCCACCCTGCCTCCCCTCTCCCCTCCCCGCCCCCATCCTCTTCCCTCCTTCATTCTGGGCTATAGTTGTATTTTATCATTCATATGAAAGTGTAGATTTTTATATATTGGTTTCATAATATTGAATACATTGGATACTTTTTCTTCTATTCTCAAGATACTTTGGTACATGTATACCATAGAATATTATGCAGCCATAAAAACGGAAACTTTACCTCTTTTATGTTTACATGGATGGAGCTGGAACATATTCTTCTTAGTAAAGTATCTCAAGAAATAAGATTTCTGTTGTTTAAAAGCCACCCAGTTTATGGCAACCTGAACTGAAACATGTAATATTTATTGGGCTGCCATATGCTCACCTAAGATTTTTATTACTCTTGAAAAAAAGTATAAGATTAGGAGGGTATAAATGTTGGATGATAACTACCCATATTAGCCATGGTAAGATAGTTACAAAATAAATTTGATCTGAGCTTTGGGCAGGGAGCAGTGATCAGTGCTCATTCTTACAATGACAAAGGCTATCAAGAGTTCTGTTGAAATAATTTACATGTCAGACACTGTCGCCTTTTTTTTTTTTTTACTGAGACAGGGTTTCACTTTGTCACCCTCAGTAGAGTGCCCTGGTGCCACAGCTCATAGAAATCTCAAACTCTTGGGCTCAAGTGATTTTCTTGCCTCAGCCTCCCAAAGAGCTGGGACTACAGGTGCCTGCAACAACGCCCAGTTATTTCTAGAGAGGAGGTCTCACTCTGGTTCAGGCTGGTTTCAAGAGGTCAGGCAATCCACCCACCTCTGCCTCCCAGAATGCTGGGATTACAAGTGTGAGCCACTGCACCTGGCCTTGGTCTCTGTCTTTGAAGAATTTATAGCCTTGCTGAGGGAGATAGGAATATATACCAATTATTTCAACATAAAACAAGATTTAAGATTAAGCATGCACAGAATGCTATAGGAAGACAAACATGGTAAAGTTGACCCAGGTATGAGCTCTCCGAAGACCCCTTTATGGAACAGCAAGAATGAACCAAGTCTCAAGGACATAAACATATATAGGAAAAAAAATAAGAGCTAAAGAAGTTAAAGGTTAACACAGTTTTTCAACCACATCCCAAACTAATAACTATAGTTTAATAACTAGTTTAATTATTTCAATGGAATGATAAAGGTATCAGTAGCTCTGGCAGTATTCTTAGTGACATTTGCAGGGTGCCGGAAGCCCCCCAAAAGTGGTGGCATGTTCCAGTTTTGCTACTCCTGTGCCAAAGTGTTCCAAGAACTGGCTCTTGATGAGGTGGAACTCCTTCTGCCCTTTGAAAGAGAAACAGTTAAGAGTCTGTTTATTTGGTTCTACCGACCTTGAATAAAGGAAAAGAATCAAAGCCATCACTTGGTTTCACTGGCTCTTGCTACAGGATATCAGTATTCTGCAAGCCCCCACCCCAACCTCAATACTTATAAAGGTCCCCAGCGTGCGTCTCTCCCATGTGTTCCCAAACAAGTCTAATCAGTAAACTGAGAATAATAGTCTTTCCTCTCATCCTAACCTTTCTCCACCAAACACACCCTGCAGGTAGAGCCATCAGTGAGATGCTGTTTCCCCTTCCGCTGGTCACACCTCCGGGCTCTCCCCTCCAACCCCGCTCACACTGGACGCGCCTGTACAGTAGCACCCAGAGGTGCTGGACGTGCAGATGGTTTTCTTCTTCTTTAGAAGGTTAGGCCTACGGTGCTGCTGTCTCACCAAGTTTCTGGGGAGAAACTGTTTAGTTTTCACTTAGACTCCCCCACCCCCACCCCGACCCCCCACAGCCATCCCCACACCCTGTGCTGAGATGTAAGTCTGAGGGACTTGTCTGAGGGGCAAATCTGAGTTAGGAGGTCACGGATGCTCAGAATTGCCCCTGCCCTCCTGCATAGCTTTGCATAGATTCTCCTTTCTCTGGCTTGATTCTCCCAGAGGGCTCCTCCTCTACCCTCCGGAATAGACTTCGCGGAGCCCCTGACCCCACTGAGGCTCACCAGAAGGGGCTTGAAATGTCTGAATTCCATGGGAGTTCATAACCCCACGCCTTCCTACCCGGAGGTCAGCGAGGAGGAAGTGCGTGTCTCACGTCACTTCCTGTCCTGGACTTTGCCTCTGCGGCACTTCCGCCTACCGTCCGCCTACCTGTAGACAGCAGCGGTGGCCTCTTGGTTACTTTGACGCTGGACAGTCATCAGAGGGGGACACTTGTCTGTGCAATAGTGATTTAAGAAATATCTCCTGATATGTTCTCCCATCTTTGTAGTCTGGTTGTTTCCTCTGCAGCCCCATTGCTGTTCTAATCCAGAGAGAGGAAGAGAGGTAGAGAGATGGAGAGAGAAAAGGGAGAGGTAGAGAGAGAAAAAGGAGAGAGGTAGAGAGAAAGAGAGGAGAGAGAGGTAGAGATAGAGACAGGAAGACCACAGTTCCTGTCAGACAAGAAAGGAAATAGAAATCTTGTATTACTGGGTGAGGAGAAGAAAGGAAGCAAAGGTCACACCCTCAGATGGGGATGTCCAGGCTTAATAAGAGAAAATACACAGTTTACTCAGCTGAGGCAGCAGGGGTAAGTGGAAAAAGTGGACTTCAGAAACCCTTTTTAATTTTGTGATGGTGATGTTGCCTTGGGGTGGCTGGTACTGACTAGGTTGGCTCTCCACTGAGATGATTACCTGTTGTCTCTTATTCTAGCCAGAGCTGTTGGTAACTGGTTCGTGACTGGAGCCTCCCCTAATATCCCTGATGCTAATTTGGGTGATGCTGAGGTTAGAGCAAATCCACATTAGTTTAACAACATGGATTCACTGGCGCAATAATTCATGCTGGCAAATAAAAATGACTTCACTTGCTTAGGTGATTTGAGAAGTGAGTTATTGGGAGAGCATCAACGCTAACTCCCGAGGGTAGCCCATTAGCGTTGTGCCGAATGGCGACAGATGCCAGCAGTAAATTGCAAACAGTGACTATGCAATCAGTTGTGGGCTTTTAGCGCTCAGCATCTGCGGACATTTAACCACTTGCACTTCTGCCACACAATCTTTCCAAAGAGATATTCCACGGTTCATTTAGCTGATCAGGACAACAAGGACCCTTATCTGGAAAGGAAGTAAATAACGATTTAAGTCATTTGTCTTATTCCTGGTGAAAAAGAAAGCATTGCATTAATGAACTCAGCATTTGGAGCTCAATACATACTGGCCCTTCATGGCAACAAAGAACAATAAAAGCTAATTTACCTGTTCTGAAAGCTTTGCATTTTTCATCTTCCGAGGATTATAAAGAACTGTACTAGCTGCTTTTCCAGATGGGGGAATCTGAATCATTTAAATAGGGAGAAGAGATAATGGTCTCTGAATTTCATCAACGATCTATATTCCCCAAATAGAGTTAGAACTGCTTCCTGTATAGAAAATGTTTACTGAATGGAAATTTTATTACCTGCGTATTGAATTCAGTGATAAAAAGGGCATCCCCTGTAGACAAAGGTTCTTCTGCCCAGGTTTGGTTTCTATCCTTTTACTAAGGTAAAATTAAACAATGCCTTTCAAATATGCTTTAATTTTTTTCTGATGGGTTTGATACCTTGGCTTTCTTTTTGTTTACAACCAGTTGAACCATTTATTTTGGGCTTTCAGGTTGTTTTTTGTTGTTGTTGTTTTTGAGACAGTTTCACTTCGTCACCCTCAGTAGAGAGATATGACATCATAGCTCACGGCAACCACCAACTCTTGGACTCAAGTGATTCTCTTGCCTCAGCTTCTCAAGTAGTTGGGACTACAGGTGCCCACAACAATGCCTGGCTATTTTTCAGAGACTGGGGTCTCACTTTTGCTCAGGCTGGTCTCAAACCTGTGAGCTCAGGGCAATCCACCTGCCTTGGCCTCCCACAATGCTAGGATTACAGATGTGAGCCACTGTGTCCAGCCTGGCTGTCAGTTTAATATATACTTTTCCTTTTTACCCAGTAGTAAGCAGACTTAATAAAAGTCCATCATCATAGAGAACAGGGCTTATACAGATACCTGGGGGTAGGGGGTGGTGACTGTAATAATGAAGATTCATCTCTTGGACTCTTTCTTCCTTGACATTGACATTGCTTCCTCCACTTTTTCATCACAGTCTGAAAAAGTTATTTTGGCACTTTAAAAACTCGTGAAAATAGGTCACTTTGGGAGAATGTACTCAGGAGGCACAAGTTCAAGTACAGGGCCTGCTTCACCTTGCCAATGCCTCTGCATCCCCATAGCCAGCACCCCCACCCCCACCCTACAAGCAAATGCAACTGTCCATCATATTAAAAGATATGATCCACACCAAAAAAAAAAAAGCTCTTCGGGGTCCTTCAAGAGGCCTTAGAGTGAAAAGTTTTGAAGTTTTCTATTATATATTATCTCATCAAATCTTTTTTTTTTTTTTTTTTTTTTTGAGACAGAGTCACCCTGGGTAGAGTACTGTGGTGTCATAGCTCACAGCAACCTCAAACTCTTGGGCTTAAGCAATCCTCTTGTCTCAACTTTTCTATTTTCACTCTTGCTCAAGTTGGTCTCCAACTCCTGAGCTCAAACAATTCACCTGCCTCGGCCTCTCAGAGTGCTAGGATTACAGGCATGAATCACCAAGCCTGGCCTTATCGGCTGTCCTTTTCTTAGTATTGGTTTAGCTACCCAGATAGCTGGAATGATTTACTCTAATTCAGGTTTGGTTTGGTTTTGATAAAATGGTTTTTCCCTAAGGTAGCTATTTTGAACTGCTGGGGGGAAGGAGAAAGATTACTCAGAAAGAGATTAATATTCAACGTGCATGCTGTGGATAAAACTATAACAACTCAAAAAATATTTGAATTCATGTTCAACTAATAACAGAATTCTGATTTTCCTGTAACTGCCTGTGTCTTCTGTCCTTGGGGTCTCCCTCAGTTGTATTTGAGGTCAACTTCTTCCATGCTCCTCTTTGCCTTTGTTGCTTAACTAAATATTTGCTCTTACTGAGTCCTTATTATGCCCATTTCCAGGGTTTTCCAAAATTCCCTTTAGAGAACTTCACATCCGGTCATTTACACCCCCTAGGCCTCTGGCACTGTGAAGCTCAGTACCTCCTTTTCTTTCCTTTCCATCTTTTCCTGCACCTCCCACCCCCAAATCCTCCTGCCCCCTTGTGCTCTATTCTTTAAGAATGTGGACTGCTGCTGTTTGCTCTGCTTCCTGCCCCTGTGTCCCCAACTCTCTTCCTAGGTGCTCTACTAACCTAGGAAACCTTCTTCCAGGCTCCAAAGGCCATTTTCTTAGCCATTTCAGGTAGGCGGGTCTGCGCTTTGGATAAAAAATGATGGGAGTCTAAGCTGCGTTCCTCAAACCTCTGGGCAGGAAAAAAAAAAAAGCCAGCAACAGAAAAAGCCTTCCTTCTCTGTAGCTTACCTGGGCAAAGTATAATTTTCAAAAATGTAAAAACAAATCTCAGACACAGATGGGCATGTCACGAAATTTCTGAGCTGAGCTTCAGGTAGCTTTCCCAGCGACAGCTTCTCACTCACTGATGAGAGCCCAGGCTGACCACAGGGTACAAGATCACAAGCAAAGCCTGTGTGTTGGCTCCTTAAAACGCAGAGGTTCCTGAGGGTGGCAGATGGAAAGAAAGCCTTATGTTTACAGGTTCTGCAAAATCCAAACGGTATAAAAAACCAAATGTACCACAGCTAGCAAAGTGAAGGAACTTGAAAAATGTTGATTTCCTGGAGCCAAATGTGCCTAAGGCCATTTAACTGTGACTTCCAGACACATGAAGCCATGTTTCCCTCTGGTAGTGAGGGGAGGAAACTTTGACCCCCTTGGCCTCTGCAGTGAATTCCACTGTGAAAGTTTGGGGGTAGAAAAAAAGGCAGAGTGAAATGATTTCCTTTCTGGATTTCGGTGCTGGAACTGATAAGACAAAATGTGTACACAACAGGGGTGAGGTTCGTTCCCAGAGCTGGAAGTGCCCTTGAGTCTCCTTGTACCACAGGGTGTTTCCAGAACAGGCCTTTGTCAAGTTGGGGCCAGCAGAGGGGTGCTCTCTGTGAGGCCCTCCAGGACCTGCTCCAGGAGTGGCCTGGCCACAGATAAACCAATCAATCAAGGAATTACTGTACAATATAGAGATTAAGATTAAGAACATAAAAGAAAATGGCCTTTGGAGCCAGATAACTCAGATTCAAATTCTGTTGCCTTGATTAAGATCTGGAGCCAGAATGTTCAGATTAAAACCCGGTTCTGCTACTTATTAACCCCGTGATGTTGGGCAAGTTTTCTACCCTCTTTGAGCTTCTGTTTGCCCATCTGTAAAGTGGGGATATTCTCTGACTATCTCACTGGTCTGTTTATGACAATCAATGAGTTAACAGAGGTAAGAGGCTTAGATCATACAGGGAATAAGTAAATGCTGGATAAATATTTGGCCTCTCCTAGCTTAATTTGAAACACCTCGTGGAAGTGGTAGGAGCCACGTACAGCTGGTTGAAGTAAAAACCGAACAGGTGGTGGTGTTTATTATAAGAATACAGGGATGACTTATGAAACCGTAAGACAAGGAATGCAGGTGGGCCTCTGATGAAGAGACAAGGGCTGAGATGCCATCAAGATGGTTTTCCCCAGGTACCTCAAATACTTTAAAATTTTATTCTTCACTGTTAAAGTTTTAAATCTCTAATTGACTTGTGTGTATAGTATGGATTCAATAACATTTTTCTCCTTTTAGATTATTGTCTAAGCACTACTTACTGAATATTTTTTCTTTTCCCACTGAACTCTAATACCACCCTGTGATATGTCAAGAACTTATACATGTGTACATTTTTTTTTTCTTTTTTTGAGGTAGAGTGTCACTTGCTCACTCCTAGAGTGCTATGGTGTCAAAGCTCACAGCAACCTCAAACTTTTAGGCTCAAGCGATTCTCTTGCCTCAGCCACCCAAGTAGCTGGGACTATAGGCGCCCACCACAACACCCTGCTATTTTTTTTAAAACGGGGTGTCACTCTGGCATAGTCTGGTCTTGAAGTCTTGAGCTTAAGCACTCCACTTGCAGTGGCCTCCCAGAGTGCTAGGATTACAGATGTGAGCCAAAGATTTCTATTTGATTTCATTGGTTGTCTATCCCTAGACCAATATCTAGTCTTAATTATATGGCTTTATAATAATCTTGATATCTAGAAGTACAGAGTTTCTCAGTTTTTCTTTTATAAAGAGTGTCTTAGCTATTCTTGGGTGTTGTTCTTTGGGGTAATTTCAACTAAGAGACAGTCTGTCCCATCCACTCATCATGAGGCATTATTCAGGCTATTTTGGTTGAAGAAGTCACAAATCTATTCTTAAGGACAGAATTGTGTCCCCCTAAAATTCATATGTTGAAGCCCCTAGTTCTCAATGTGATTGTATATGGAGATAGGGCCTTTAAGGAGATAATCAAGGTTAAATGAGGTCATAAAGGTGGAATCTTAAACCCAATAGGACTGGTGTCCTTTAAGAAGAGCAAGAAAGGCCCAAATCGGTGGCTCCTGCCTATAATCTTAGCACTCTGGGAGGACGAGGCATGTGGGTAGCCTGAGCTCAGGCCTTTGAGACCAGCCTGAACAAAAGCAAGACTCATCTCTACTAAAAATAGATAAACTAGCTGGGTATTGTGGTAGGTGCCTGTAGTCCCAGCTACTTGGGAAGCTGAGGCAAGAGGAAGGCTCGAGCCCAAGAATTTGAGGTTGCTATGAGCTATAATGTGATGGCACTCTACCCAGGGTGGCAGAATGAGACTCTGTGTTTAAAAAAAAAAAAGGAGTAAGAGATATCAGAGACTTCTCCCTTTATACACCCACACACACCGAAGAAAGGCCACATGGACACAGATAGAATGTAGCTTTTTGCAGGTGACAGAGGTCTCCCCAGAAACTAATCCTGCTAGAACTTCAATCTTGGACTTCTAATTTACAGAGCTGTTAGAAAATAAATTACTGTTAAGCCACCTGGTCTGGGATACTCTGTTAGGGCAACCCATGCAATATGTGATCTGGGCTAGAAAGAGGACATTAGTGGAACAATTGGTAAAATTTGAAAAAAGTCTATAAATTAATTAATAGTATTGTGTCAATATCAATTTCCTAGTTTTTATCATTGTGCTGTGATTATGCAAAATGTTAACATTTGAGGCAATACGAAAACTTTGGGACATTTTAACGCTAATCACCTCCTTCCTGATGGTCATGGTTTTTCGTCCATTATTTTGTCTTTTTAAAAAAAACCTCATCAGCCCGGCTTAGTGGCTCTCACTTGTAATCCTTGCGCGGGATTCCACGGGGGGGGGGAGGCGGGGGGTGGAGGGTAGGGGGGTTAGGGTGGGGATAAGGAGGGTGAATTGCTTGAGGTCAGGAGTTTGAGATCAGCCTGAGCAAGAAAGAATGAGACCCTGTTTCTAATAAAAATAAAACAAATTAGCCAGGTGTCATGGCAGGTGCCTATAGTCCCAGCTACTAGGAAGGCTGAGGCAAAAGGATCTCTTGAGCCCAAGAGTTTGAGGTTGCCCTGAGCTAGGCTAATGCCATGACACTCTACCCTAGTCTCGAAGAAAAAAATAATAACAAAAACTCATCAATTTAATATTAATATTTGTTCTTTACAGACAATAATTGTTTACATTTACCTAACTATTTCCTAGTTTCTTTGTTCATCATTTCTTCTTACATCTCAGAGTGTCCTTCTGGGATCGCTCTTTTCTTTCTGAAGAATTTGCTTTTAAATTTCCTTTGGTGTAGATCTCTCTTTCTCAGTTATTATCTTTGTCTTTAGTTATCCTCAATCTTGGAAGATAGTTTTTCTAAGTTAGCCATTACTTTTTCTCAGCATTGTAGAATTGTATTCTAATATACTCTAGCTTCTGTTTTACTGTAATGATATCTGTTGTCTGTCATTTCTTTGTAGGTTACCTATTTTTTTTCTGAGTGCTTTTAAAACCTTTTTTTTTTTTTTTCTGAGTGCTTTTAAAATCTTCTCTGTGTCCTTGATATTCTGCAGTTTTATTACATTTTTTTTTTAAGAGGTAGGTCTTGCTATGTTGCCCAGACCAGCCTTGAACCCTGGGTTCAAGCGAGCCTCCTGCCTCAACCTTCTGAGTACCTTGGACTACAGGTGCATGCTCTCACACCTGGCTACAGGTAGATTTTTCAATGCATCTTCTGTATCTATGCAGTTGTATCTTTCATTTGCTGGAAAAGTTTTTGCCATTATCTCTTCCAAAATTACCTCATTTCATTCTCTTTGTTCTCATCTTCTGGAATTTCAAGTAGACCTCATTCTATGTTGCCTATCTCTTACCCTCTCTTTCACTTTGTTTCCAATCCCCAGCACTGCATTTTTCAGGTCTATTTTTCACTTTATTAATTTTCTTTTCTGCTGTGTCTAGTCTTTAGCCCATCCATTGAGATCTTTATTACCACAGTTGTTTCATGTCTACTTGGTTCTTTTTCAAATCAATTGTATATATTTATTTCTTGTTCACTTTTATGACATCTTTCTTATTTCTTCAAGTATTTTATATACGGCTTTTATATTTCATGTCTGATATTCAGTAAACAGAGCCCTTAGGTCTAACATGTGTGTTATTTCTGATGACCCCCATTTGTGGTGTTATGTTTATTTTGGGTTTGATGAACCTTTACTGTGTGTTAACACTTGAAAACTCCAGCAAGCAGGAACAGCATATTGAGGATGATTTCCTTCAGAGAGGATTTGTGATGTTTTTCTCAGAGCCAAGGGAGTTACTGGACCTGACACCACTCAAGTTCTCTTTCAGGGTCTCAGTTTGGCTTAGGAGTCTCACTGCTAGCCTCAGGCTACCCCCCTGCAGTGCTGGTGCTGGCACCTGCTTTCACGCCATCTGCTTTCCTTCCTGTATCCAGGCTATTTTTGCTCATGACATCTCCCACCACTCTGTCTCATTGACTATAAGCCCAACAAAGTCTATTTTTTATGCATGATCTACTTGTTTCATAGAGGGAAGTTCCCTTAGAAAATTGAGTTCCTTCATTTCATTTGAGGCACTTATCACCCAACATTATTTATTATATTACATAATTACATAATGAGTTTATTGTTTTATGGTTAGAGACCTTTAGTAGAACGTATTCATGAGAACAGGAACTTTGGTTTGCTGCTATGACTCCAGGGGCTAAACTGTAGTTCTCACTACTTAGTAGATCCTGGAATTTAATAAGTATTAATAATTTAATAAGTATTTCTTGAATATTAAAATAAATACATTCTGGCCAGGCATGGTGGCTTACTGCTGTAATCCCAGCCCTCTGGGAGGTTAAGGCAGGAGAATTGCTTGAGTTCAGGAGTTTGAGGTTAGCCAAAGCAAAGTGAGACTCTGTCTCTACTGAAAATAGAAAAGCCACCCACTGTGGTGCAGGCACCTGGAGTCCCAGCTACTCGGGAGGCTGAGGCAGGAGGATTGCGTGAGTCTAGGAATTTGAGGTAGGCAAGGCCATGGCACTCTAGCCTAGGTGACAGAGCAAGACTCTGTTTCCCCCTCAAAAAGAAAATAATACTACGTTCTATCCATAGATTTATTAGTATCAGGTATTACATTAGGAAGAATCTAACAAAGTTTCTTCCCTTTATCTAAATTTAGAGGCCACACTCTGCGAGGCCAAGGTGGGTGGATTGCCTGAGCTCACGGGTTCAAGACCAGGCTGAGCTAGAGTGAGACTCCGTCTCTAAAAATAGCCAGCCATTGTGGTGGGCACCTGTAGTCCTAGCTACTCAGGAGGCTGAGGCAAAAGAATCATGTGAGCCCAGAGGTTGCTGTGCTCCATGGCAATCTACTGAGGGTGACAAAGTGAGACTCTGTCTCAAAAAAAAAAAAAAAAAAAAAAAATCTAAATAGAGGAGGTAAAAAGGATAGGAAAGTAAATAAATTGAATAAAGAACTTAATATGGCCTGAATGTCTATGCCCCCCCAATTCACATGTTGAAACCCTATTTCCAGTGTAATTGTATTAAGAAGTGGGGATGTGATTAAGCCATGAGGGTGGAACCTTCATGAATGGAATTAAGGCCCCTGTGAAAGAGGCCTGAGAAGGCTTACTTGGTCCTCTTTGCATGTGGGATACTTAGAAGGCACTCCAGTGAAGAGTGGGCCCTTGCCAGGTGCCAACTCGCTGCACTTGGGTCTTGATCATGCCAGTCGCCAGAACTCTGAGCCAGAATTTTCTGTCGTTTGTAAATTATTTCCTTTAAGGTATCTTGTAACATTCTTAGTGGATTAAGATACTAGTATATGGAGACACACACATATGAAAAAATAATATAATAATCACATATGAAAACATATAAGTCACATATATCCAAAGCCTATATGCCATTTTCAGTAGTTTTAACCTCATCATATAAGTTATAATATTATGAGCTATTCATAGGGGAAACCAAGTGATAAATTTCATGCTTTCGATAAAGCCTGGTAGCATATGATAAGTGCACCAGAGCAAACCAGATCGAAGACAGGGAAAGAAAACAGAAGATTATTGCAGTTCATGCTTCTTTATACAAAAAAAAAAAAAAAAAAAAAAAAATCATTTTTTGAGACTGAGTCTCACTCTGTTGCCCTGGGTACAATGCTGTAATAATAGCTTGCAGCAGACTCCAACTCCTGGATTCAAGTGATCCTCTTGCCTCAGCCTCTCAAGTAGCTGGGACTACAGGCGTGCACCACCATGCCCTGTTAGTTCTTTCTATTTTTAGTAGAGATGGGGTTTCACTTTTACTCACACTGATCTCAAACTCCTGAACTCCAGCAGTCCCCCTGCCTGGGCCTCCCAGAGTGCTAGGATTATGGATGTGAGCTCGGCTGCTCAAAAATATTTTAAAAAATAGACCATGCACCATTTCAGGTACTAAGGGAATACCTGTGAATGAAGTAGTTAATATCCTGCTGTTACAGAATGTACATCCTAGTTGTCTAAAATAAATAAGTAAACACATCAATACATGAGGTAGTTGCAGATAGTGATAGGCACTATAAAGAAAACAGAGCAGGCTGTCGGGAACAGAGCAGCCAGTAGAGGTGGCGATTCAGGGAGGCCCTTCCTAAGAGGCGGCCTATGAAAAGAGATCTGAACGACAGGAAGGAGGCAAGCCAGAGGGAAAGAGCATGGTGGGTGAAGATAATGGCAAATGAAACTCTACATGTTGTGCTTTCAAGGAGCAGGAAGCAGACTACTGTGCTCGGCTCCAAGTTAGTGATAAAAGAGTATTTTTTGTGTTTGGAAATGTAGGCAGAGCCCAGACCACACAGGTCTTTATAGGCCATGGTAAGGAGTTTGGATGTTTTCCAAAGTGTAATTAGAGGGTTCCTGGGGCCGTCTAAAGCAGGGGGCCAGGAACTTAGAGATGGGGTTCATAAAATGACTTAAGTTTCTAGAAGTTCATTCATGTGATTGACGGCTCTTTGAAAACGGTAGTCCAGGAGAGGTGGTATAAACTATTGGAGTGTGACAAAAGGCCAAGTTCTTTTTTTATAGCTCATGCCCCTCTGAATCCCCGATGCAACCTAGTGCCTGGTATATAAAGACGAAGTACACATGCAAAAAATGCTTGCGTGAGCAAATGGTTTCCAGAGGATTTTGTGCTTAGGTGACATCCATTGGTAAACTCAGTTGCTTAAAGGATAATGTTAAGCTGTGGACTCAGTCACAATGTAGGTCAGTTAAATTTGGGGGTGTGTCATGGTCCCAAATCATGGGTTACATTGTAATCATGGCAATTGCGGTAATAATATCTACGTTGCTCATAAATCCCTTCTGCCATAGCAAAGTCTGGGTAATTCTGTGTATGCCAGTGTTTTTCAAACTTGAACATATAGTTAAAATTCTATGGCCCACTTAAATTACGTTGATCAAAAAATGAGTAAAAAAAACTTACTGTGCTTTGAACTTCTTTTGAAAATAATTTAATTAATAGTCTTTAAAAAATTTCCCAGCACACCAGTTGAAAATCACTGGTGTATATGACATAGTACAAATCTGTTACCACTACTAGAAATTCATTGCAAAGAACTATGTACTGTTTGTTTTTCCAATAGCATTATCATCACAAGCAAGATGATAATATATGTTTGGGGAATTTTTACTGGTAATAAGTATTAGGCTTTAGAGATGATTATGTAGAATTGCCAATGAGCCAGGCGAGATGGCTCACACCTGTGATCCTAGCACTCTGGGAGGCTGAGGTGGGTGGATTGCTTGAGTTCAGGAGTTTGAGACCAGCCTGAGTAAGAGCAAGACCCTGTCTCTAAAAATACAGCCAGGTGTTGTGGTGGGCACCTGTAGTTCCAGCTACTCTGGAGGCTGAGGTAAAAGGATTGCTCAAGCCCAGGAGTTTGAGGTTGCTGTGAGCTATGACACCATGGCATTCTACCCAGGGCATAGAGTGAGACTCTGTCTCTAATAATAATAATAATAATAATAATAATAATAATAAATAAAGATTTAATTGTAGGCAATGATAACCTTTACAAAGAAAAATTTAGCATGATAAGGTAGTGAATATTGGTGGGAAAGAGGGTGTGCTAATTTTAATTGGATGATTAGAGAAGGCATCCCTCAGGAGGTTACTTTTAAACTGAAATCTGTTTTTTTTTTTTTTTTTTTTTTGTTTGTTTGTTTGTTTTTGGCTGGGGCTGGCTTTGAACCTGCC
Source organism: Loris lydekkerianus (assembly GCA_963574355.1). Taxonomy (NCBI): domain Eukaryota; kingdom Metazoa; phylum Chordata; class Mammalia; order Primates; family Lorisidae; genus Loris; species Loris lydekkerianus. The sequence goes on from CAUYPK010064403.1 coordinate 17,060, forward strand.
ACCTCTGGCATATGGGGCTGACGCCCTACTCCGTTGAGCCACAGATGCCGCCCTTAAACTGAAATCTGAATGGAGCTGGGAACAAAATATATCAGGCAGGGGAGACATTGAATGCAAAGGCTCCAAGACAAACATAATTTTGAAGGGTGTTTGAGGAATAAAAAGTAGGTCACTGTGTTAGGCAGCCTCTGGAATGACTCCCAGTGAACCTGGGCCACTGATATTCATACCTTTGTAAAATTCCCTCCCTTGCATGTGGGCTGGATTTAGTAAGTAGTTTCCAGTGAACATAATATGGTAGAGATAATAGAATGTCACTGCCAACATTAGGTTACCAAAAAATGATGGCTTCGGTCTTGGGAACATTTTTCTTTCTCATCTTTCTGTGCAGACAAGAGTTAACATAGCAGTCCTGAGACTGCTATCCTTAGAAAGGCCAGGTTGTGGGCAGTGCCTGTAGCTCAGTGGGGAGGGCACCAGCCACATACACCAAAGTTGGTGGGTTCAAACCTAGCCTGGGCAAGCTAAAACAACAATGACAACTGCAACAACAACAAAAGAAATAGCCAAGCATTGTGGCAGGTGCCTGTAGTCCCAGCTACTTGGGAGGCTGAGGCAAAAGAATCACTTAAGCCCAAGAGTTTGAGGTTGCTGTGAGCTGTGATGCCATTGTACTCTACAGAGGGCGACATAGTGAGAGACTCTGTCTCAAAAAAGAAAGGAAGGAAGGAAGGAAGGAAGGAAAAGAAAAGAAAAACAAGGCCAGGTTGTAAGGTTGGCCCATGGCTGGCACTGGGGAACTTGGCTGATAGATAGTTCCCTGCACTAATATAAAACTTTCCCTAACGTGCCTGGACAGTTTTTGCAAATGATACGCTAATATTGAATAGTTGCTTCTCGTGTGCAAGTCTGGAATTTGGTATGCGCTAGGCAGAGGGTGCTTGTGTGACTAGCCTCCAGGAGAACCTCCAGATGCTGAGTTGTTTTTGTTTTGCTTTTTTTAGACAGAGCCTCAAGCTGTCGCCCTGGGTAGAGTGCTGTGGCATCACAGCTCACAGCAACCTCCAACTCCTGGGCTTAAGTGATTCTCTTGCCTCAGCCTCCCAAGTAGCTGGGACTACAGGCGCCTGCCACAATGCCTGGCTATTTTTGGTTGTATTTGTCATTGTTGTTTGGCAGGCCCGGGCTGGATTCAAACCCACCAGCACTGGTGTATGTGGCTGGTGCCTTAACTGCTTGAGCTACAAGTTACAAGCCCAGATGCTGAGTTTTAATAGGCTATTTTGGGCTGAAGCATCACACATACATTTCTGCATTTATGTTGCTGGGAGAAGACTGTGATTTGTGTGATCCCTCATGAGGGGCAAGAGCATAAGGAAGTCTGCAAATGGATTCTTAAAGACTCAACCTGGGCCCATTTCCTTTATGGTCCATCTGTTTATCCTTACTACATTGCTTTGATAAATATTATTAAATAAAGTGCAAGTCCCTCCAGCTCATCTCTGAAAGTGGGAGTCATCCTGAGGACCCTGAACACACTTGTTCTGATGAAGCAAGCTTCCCTGAGCTGCTCTGTGGAGTAGTCGTTCTGGCAAGGAACTGAGGGATGTCTCTGGCCTATAGCCAAAAAGAGGAGCTGAAATCTTTCCCCCATGGAACAAGGGTCCACACGAGTGAGATTGGAAGTGGATTCTTCCCCCACCGAGCCTTCAGATGAGACTGCAGTCATGGGATATATATATATATATATATATATTTTTTTTTTTTTTTTTAAATTAAATCATAGCTGTGTACAAAGTGCCCATTGATCCATGAATGGATTAATAAATTATGGTACATGTACACCATGGAATATTATGCAGCCTTAAAGAAAGATGGAGACTTTACCTCTTTCATGTTTACATGGATGGAGCTGGAACATATTCTTCTTAGTAAAGTATCTCAAGAATGGGCAATATTTGATTTGCAGCTTTATGAGAGGCCTTGAGCCAGACACCCCACCTAAACTAGGCTT
>CAUYPK010064404.1:0-39592 GCA_963574355.1 Loris lydekkerianus
CAGTTATTCTAATATTCTTCCCCTTGTAGGTAATGGTTTTCTTTCATCTGTCCCTTTCAGAATTTTCTCCTTCATATTAACTTTAGTGAAATTGATTATGATGTGTCTGGGGGATGTCTTATTCTGGTTGAATCATGCTGGAGTTCTGAAACTGTCTGCTATCTGAATTTCAGAATCTCTTGGCATGTCTGGAAAGTTCTCCTTCATAATCTCATGGAGAAGAGACTCTGTGCCTTGTGAAGCCACTTCATCACTTTTGAGGATCCCTATAAGACAAATGTTGTTTTTTTTTTAATTATCCTAGAGCTCTCTGAGAGAGTGATCTATTTTTGCTCTCCCTTTCTCTTCCTCTTTGAGAGTTTGAGAGTGTTTTAAAACTTTGTCTTCAATGTCAGAAATCCTTTCTTCTGCTTGCTCCATTCTGTTACTGAGGGATTCTACTGTGTTTCTCAGATCTTTGAGGGAAGCAACTTCTTGTCTCAATGTGTCAAAATCTTTGGTCATTTGGTCTTTGAAATTGTTGAATTCTTGATATATCTTTTGGGTTACTGCTTGGAATTTTAATTCAATCTTATTTGCTATCTAGATTCTGAATTCGGTTTCTGACATCTCAGCTATTTGTTTGTGCATGGGATCTTGTGCTATATCTGCCCCATTGATCCTTGTGGGAGTTGATCTACTCTTATTATTCATATTGCCAGAGTTTTTCTGTTGATTTCGCCTCATGATTGTTTTTCACTGTTGCCTCTGGCCGTCCTCAGAGTTGGGGAGGCGTCTCTCCAAGATTAGACCCCAGTGGTATCACTCTATTGTTGCTGGATCTTTGTAGGGAGTGACCCTGTGTAGTTCCTCTGGGGCTGCTCTAGCTAGGGAGTTCTGGTTGTGGAAGCAGCTTCATCACATGACACACCTGGATTCAGCAACAGGGAGGGAGGTGGTGCACATGTTTCTGGGAGTTCCTGTCACCCAGTGACTTTGGCACAGAGAGCCCAAGGCTCCAGCAGTTTCTGGCCAGGAGAAGGGCTCTGCACAGAGGCAAGGAGGGCTCCAGAGGGCACCAGCTACCAGTATCCCTGCCCAGATGAGCGGGCCAGTGTGGAGGCTGGGAGGACACAGGAGGGAGGACGCAGGGTTGTGGGGCTCCCACAGTTCCTGGTCAGGGCATGCAGAGGCCTGGTTGGTGCGGGGTCGTGGCGCAGCTCTTCTGGAGGTCCAGGTGGCGCCAAGCCCAGAAGTTTGAGGTTACTATGAGCTGTGATGCCACGGCACTCTACCCAGGGCAACAGCCCAAGACTCCAGTGTGCCAAAACCCTCTTACTCGGCCCCTAAGGGTTAAGGCTGTAAGGCAGCTCAGTCCCCGCTTTTAGGCTGCTCAGTCACTAGGTTACTAGGTCTTGCCCGATCATTGCTCTGGGACCCTGAGGGCAGAGCTTGCTGGTGCAGTTCTCTCAATGGCTCCCTGCAGCCCAGCTCAGTGGGTCTGTCTGGGGCCCCAGACAATGCCCAAAGTTCTCCGCACTCCTGCTCAAGCTCTCCCCCAGGCAGTTCAACTGAGTGCCAAGTCCAAAAACACCAAAACAGTTCACAGGTAAGGCCTTTCCGGTTTGCAGTCTTACTGCTGCTTGTACTTACGGTTGCCAGCGGGATTAGGTCGATTGAACACACGCAACCACTTGCCAGTTTTCTACTGTTTTTGTCCTCCTCTTGTGGTCCAGAAGTCCCTTGCTGACTCCCTGTATCCTCAAAGGGATGATTATAGACAGATCCCACCAGCCAGAGATGCCTGGAGTCTTATCTCCCCATACTCACCGTGCCCAGTTGCAGGGAAGCTGTTACTCAGCCACCTTCTTTAATCACTGAAGGTTTCCATTTTTTCAAAAAATCCAAGAGAAAAGGTACAGTAATTGTATTCTAACTATGGTGTGGCCAGAATTTGCATTCATTGTCTTCAGATGTCCTAAAGATTCATTTCTGTGCCATCAAGTTCAGGTGGGTTCATATTACTCTAGAAAAGTGGAGAAATTATTTTGCAAACTTGCATCTACATAGAATTTAGTCTTCAGTTTGGAGTAACTTATAAAGAGCACTTTCTTACAATAAGTATAGCATACACTAAAGAGATATCCATTTAGTCCTCAGATTCCTATAATTTGATCAAATAGATGTTATTTTCATACTTCCATTCTAGATATGATTTGCATTACATGATAATTCAAACTTGTTTTACATTTCTAAAAAAAGACTGTAAACCTTTGTTTATTATTATTATTATTATTATTTTGGAGAAAGGATTTCTCTCTGATGTCAGGGCTAGACTTTAGTGGCATGATCACAGCTCAGTGCAACCTCAAACTCCTTGGCTCAAACCATCATACTGACTAAACCCTCCAAGTAGCTGGGCTAGGTTCACATCACCATGACTGGCTAATTATTTTCTCTTTTGTAGAGATATGAGCTTATTATGTGTTTCAGGAGGCTTCCAAAGTCCTGGACTGAATCCATCTTCCCACCTTGGACCCCAAAGTGCTAGGATTATGGGCATAATCAACTGCACCTGCCCCATTTTTAGTCATTTATAAAATATTTAGCAAGTACTATTACAAAGAAAAATATTTCTTCTATGAATCAAAGTTGTCTTTGGCAAAATTGTGTGATGTGTATCCTTAAAATCTATTTATTTTCTACCTATCCACTTCAATTCTTTGAAACCCTTTAATGTTATTCAAATAGATTACTACTTCCTAGAGCAAACTATTTTGTTATATGCTACACATATTCTAAACAATATTGGCAGATTTGGGAAATTTTTTTCCTTCAAATCCATATATATATATATATATATATATATATATAAATTTAACACATCTAGGCTTGTACACACTGTCCTGCAAATGACAACACATATCCTGTGGTCAGTTATCTTATAGATTTTCACCACAGAAGAACCTGTGATTCAAAAGACAATTATGAATGAAATATTTCACTCTTTTTTAATGTCTTCAAGAGAAGGATGCATCTTTTCCTTGCTTCCAAAACAAATGTAATACTTGTTTTCCTGGGTTATTGTTCTTCTGAAAGTCTCTTTCACTGTAGATGATACTGCTCATTTATAAGAGCTTGTTTTTAGAAAAATTCTCTCTTAATTTCAGCCCAAGTCTACCTATGACATGAATCAGTGTTAGGAAAAATTAAGAATTCAAGGTTTGGTTTAGCTCTTTCCTTCCCTTTCCTTCCCACTAAACTTTGAGTTACTATAAAAGGTATGTTCATAAGCACACCCACATTTCTGTTCCTCGCTTGTCCATGTTCGCATGTCAATCAAAATTTTCCTTGAGTTCTCTCATTCACCAGAGCTTTTCTTTCAACTTGAAAATGTAATATTTACAGTTTGATCAACTAAATCTTACTAATGTGTAAATGGGACAGTGTTCACGTTAGACACATCAGTGAAAGCATTTGAAAGTAATGCCTCCTTTCCATTGCCTCGTGACCAACCATAGGCGGTTGTCCCCTTTCATAGATCTAAACACAATTACACATGTATGACCTGTTCACTTAGCACTGGACAAAACAGGTCTCTAACTTTATTACTTCAATGCATATTCATATTCAGGTGTGTATTTGCTTTTTCTTGTCTTGGCTTAGGCAGCAGTTCTCAACCTGTGGGTCATGACTCCTTTGTAACAATGAAAATACATTGCGGCATTTAGTAAGGTTGAGAACCACTGGCTTAGAGCATCTTTAGTTTGAATCTCTATTGCTGAATTGTACATGAGAATTTTCAAAGTGAACAGTAACTGAAACAAAGGAAGATTATATCTTACCAAGGGATTATTTATAGAGTATTAACATATTACAAATTGAAATTGTCTCAGGCCTGAGGTTTGCACAAATTAGGATGTTATTGGTAATTTAGAGAAATTATATATGTATTGCCATGAATACATAGGCGCCACGATTTTCCACATTCTACAAATGATAAATCTCATTACAAATCTCAAACGACAAAAAATTTACTTTATTAGATACCAGCAAAAACTTTTATCACATTGGGTGTTTTTGCAAATATTTCTGCCATCAAGAATAACTGAGGTAACTTCCAAGTTCTGCAAAATTGACATATGTAGGAGTCAGAATAAAAATAAGAGATGCTCTATTACCATCAGGGTTTTTTTTTTTTAGCAGTCTTGAATATTGGTGTCCACTAAGAGCCCACATATGCATCTTTACAATTTTTGGCAAAACTATTTTTTAAAAATAGTCTTTTTTATAAGACTATGAACAAAATAAATACTTTCTAGGGATCTTAATTTTTTTTAATTCTAGGATAGTAGTCAGCTAAATTTCAAATGTAGTTTTTAAAATCCTTATGTAAATTATTATACCATGTGTTCCTTTCTAATCTTTATCTGGTAAACCCATCCTTCACTGGTGGGGACAAATTTGGAGTTAAGGATAGAGTGAGCAAATTTGCTTAGTAGGATAGGGATATAGTAAGCTGATCTGCTTATGAAGAAAGGGCAGGGAGATCATAGATTTTACCCTCAAAATATTTATCAAAGAAATCAAAAAACAAATGTAAACTAATTTTATTTATATTGCACAATTATGATGAAAATTTGTTTAGTCATCTTGAATTTGTTTTAACTCAACTTTACAATAACCATGGAACTAAGTATCAGGAACACAGAAATAAATGTTTACTTATTTCTGAGGAATTTAAAGATTAATGGCAAATAAAAGAAGAGAGAGCTAACTTAGATAAATAAAATATGTCTTGAAGGAGGTTTGATAATGTTTTATAGTAGTCCAAACCAGAGTAATTTGCCCCTTCTCTAAATTTGCTTATTTTAACATGATAATAATAATAATGACAATGATCAAATAACAATAAGAACTAGTATCTGGTATTTTATACACCAGTGAATGAGTTGTTTTATGCAATTGTAAGTCAGGAAGGTGCACCCCACTCTGTGGAATTAGAAATAGTTTCCAGAAGTTCAGTAATATGTCCAATGTCTCTCAAGTAGGACAGATCTGCAATTCAAATTTGGGTATACCTGACTCCAAAACATTTTCTCCTTTTTTACATTGAATAATTGTGTCTGAATATAAACCTTGTAAAGATGAAACTAGAAGAGAACTTTGTTATGGAAAGTCAGCCTGAGAGTCAGAAAGCCCAGTTTTTAGTCCTAACTGTGCCATTTCTTGCTGTATAATTTTAAATCACAATTTTCACTGTGCTTGATAAATTAGATGTAATTATTCTCACACACCAATGCCTCATGTTTTTTTGTAGGATCATTAGATGAAAACCATGGTGAAAGCTGGAGGACATTATGTTAAGTGAAATAAGCCAGTACCATAAAGTTAAATACTGCATGTTCTCACTTATATATGGAAGCTAAAAAAAAAAAAAGATAAGCACGTAGAAGGAAAAAGTAGAATAGAGGATATCTGAAGCTTGGAAGAGTAGGAAGAAGGGAGGGATTAGGAGGAATCCATTAAAAGTTACAAAATAGTAGCAGATAGGAGGAATAAATTTTAGTGTTCCATACCACCTTAGATAACCATAGTTATAATGATGTATTGCGTAGTCCCAAAGAGCTAGAAGGATATTATGCTTTCCCAAGACAAAGAAATGATCAATGATTGAGATGATGGACATGCCAATTACACCGATTTGAACAAATTTATTGTAATATCTGTATGTACCCCATGAATATGTACAATTATTATTTATCAATTTAAAAAAATTTAAAAAACCACTTAAAAACACTGTCAAAACTCTGTAAGTTTACCACCCAAGATACTGTAACAGACTGGTCAATAGAGTGAGGTGACCAACTTAAGAAACTAGGATGTTGTACTGATACATCCATGTGATGCAAGTCTGGTCTATGAAAAGTAAGCAGGTGGTCAATGTAGGGAGGTGGTCAACAACGGAGGTTCTACTATCTATGGAAATTAGCAGAGTCATGGTACAATGTATGCAAATTTCACATTGAACAAGAGTCCTCCATCTCAGAACGTGCCGTTCACATTGAGATACATACCTATGTGGATCATTGAGAACGCTGAAATTGTAACACTTATGAACATAGTTTTTTAGTGAAGGAAAGAAATAAGACTTTGTAAAAATTAAGATCTTTCACAACCTCACTTAATATCATTCTCCAACAAACATCTTTCATTGCCAATGTATTGAACATACCATGCGTTGTTAAATGCTGTTATTGAGTATGTATTTCCCTACCTTAACATCTGGAATAGCACTTCAAAAGTTTCAAAGTATCCTTGAAAACTTTGTGAACATGTAAAATCCTCTGACATACCCCTTCTTTCCTTATCTTGTCTGTACTCTGTGCATTTGGTACAGAGAGAATTATAGCACTTAACCACTCTCTGTTGGCGTGATTGTTCTCAGTCTACCAGATTCTTCCACTAGACTGTGAGTGTTATGTCCTCAGTGCCTGGAAAATAATAAACACTCCATGAATGTGTGGTGATATAAAAATTAATATTTCAAAATTTCAAATATAAGCATTCTTCTGGTTAATTTGGTTAAGCGGGGCATCATATTTTAGCTTGTAAACAATCAGAATATCTTGCAAGAGGAGAAAATGACCTTTGATAGAATCTCTTCAAAAGAATATTAGATTTATAATACTCATGAAAAAAAATCCAGAAAAAAAAAATAAAATACTAAGTCTGATAAAATAAAGACTGGATTTATAATTCTAGTAAAACAAACAAACAAAAAAAAAAATTCTAGTAAAAGAATTGCTTACAAAGTACATTTAAGAGATGTTTCAATTTAATTTTCTAGTAAAGTTTTCTAACATTATTTCCCACATTTCCACATTTTACTGTTATTTTTAAAACATTAGTTTACCTTCTTAGATTTGCTTGGATAGCCCTGTTTATATCTCTTTCTGTTAAATTTAAATCATATTACCAGCATTATATGTCATATTTCAGAATGAGACAGTATTTTTCCTTTATATATTATAAACTAAGGTAAAGGGGGGAAAATCTCACATCCACAGTAAAGAGAAGATAATAGATTTTTATACATCCTTTTGGTATGTTTCATCATAAAATGTTTTGAGAAACACCTTTAATGCATAGCTGCTCGTAATTAGATTAGCAGTGGCATAGAAAGTACAGTTCTCTTTCTGAGTGTTGACCACAGCAGCAAAACATCCATTTCCTTATAACTGATTTTTGAGTTTATTTGAAATATTCCATGGGGCATAGCATACTGAAATGACGCTTCATGTCATTTCATGGGTAATATTCAAGAATAGACATAAAACATATCTTTGAATGATTTAATCATATTAAATGTAGAATGGAAATGTAGTCTTTTAAAAATTATTTTTAAATAGTTTTTACTACATAGTTTTTCTTTTAACTTTAAAAGTATTTCTCTTTATGAAAATATGAGTACTTAATTCCAAAAACATAAATGAGGGGGCCTACATAAACTCAATATTGGCCTAGGCTTTAAGAATATACAAATTTATGAAAACTTCCCTGTGTTCTCAGGAACATCTCCAAGTAGCTCAGTAAATATTTATATTGTCATATTACTTCACAGAAGTTCAAAACATTCAGAATACTTATCGTCCTTTCTTACTTATTTTAGAAAGCGTGGACTCTACTATTCTTTGGGCAAAGAACTTACAGTCCATTTTAGACAGTTAGTATTAATATCTAGCTGCCAGATTATAATTAATGAATTTTTTTTCTACAGATACTATGTAGCTCTAAGATTTAAATACATAAAATTAACTTACTAAAAAAGTATGTATTACAGTGGGGGAACAGAAAGAGGGAAGGGGAGGGTCAATGTGTGTGACACACCTTCTGGGGGCAGGACTCAATTATAAGAGAGACTTTACCTAACAAAGGCAATTAATGTACCCTGGTTCTTTGTACCCTCAATGAATCCCCAACAATAAAAATAAGAAAAGTGTATACACTCTATTTTCAACTACAAAATGACATTTTATAATTGAATTGTGTAAATGCACATGTAAAAGCAACTTAAAGGAACTATATATAAAACTAAAGGGGAATAATGTCCTTCAAGTTTACATAATCCCTTTATGTAATACATGTGTATTATATGTAATACATATCTAATATATATATTCCATACTTACATATAAAGACAAATTCATTTATACATTTAACAAATATTTGAGTTGCCAGTATTATGAACAACATAAAAATGAATAAGCCACTATTAATTATTTTCAATTAGTTTCCAAAGTAATAAGTAAGTAATGACCAGCAATTGCTATTAAGTAGGACTTTAAAATGCCAACAGCCATAAGAATAGTGTTTGCAAAGTGCATAGTAGGTCATATGAGAGAGTTTCAGGTGAAAACGTTTTCAAAACTTTTTCCCAAAATACATTTTCTTCTTTTACACCCCTTCCCCCTTTTTTTCTCTTATAGAAAAGTTGGTTTTTGGAGCCAGAGTAGTGAGGCACACAACCTGCATATTTCCCTCTTTCTATCCCTTTTAGTACTTAATTTACCTCCTGGTACTTTTAAATCTGTTAACAGTTTGAAAACAGCTGCTTTAAAGGAAATAACATCAACTTTGAAGTTCGACACAGCTGGATTCAAATCTTCTCTTATTTTCTTCGTGTATGAGAAAATTATGTAATTTTCTTAATCCTCAGTATTCTTGTCTGTAAAATCAAGTGATAATATCTGGTCTGCCCTGGAACAAATTATATAATGCACCTGTAGCACCCAGTAGCTTGTCCAGGTACATCATGGCTCCTCTTTGATCACATGATTTCCATTTGGGCAGGTACATCATGGCTCCTCTTTGATCACATGATTTCCACCTGGGCAGGCACATCATGGCTCCTCTTTGATCACATGATTTCCACCTGGGTAGGTACATCATGGCTCTCTTTGATCACATGATTTCCACCTGGGTAGGTACATCATGGCTCCTCTTTGATCACATGATTTCCACCTGGCATATAAAGCATGAGGAATGGTTTACATACAATTACAAATTGACTAGATATGGATGGATGGGGCTACCATGCGTTGTGAGTGTCAAGGTGAAAAACATGAGAAAATATCCATGAAGTGAATCTCTGCACTCCAGCTTGACTAGAAGAGAAAACTGATGCTTTCTCTGAAATAAGCCAGGAGAGACTGGTTAGGTGAGTCTTGTAAAGGGCCTTAAATGCTGGACTGAGCAGAGATACTCCTTGGCTAATAGAGGGTCATGGAACATTTTCGGAGGCAGGAGTGACACGATCATATTTGTGCTTTAAGAGGATTAAAATTGGGTTGGCCTTTAAACAAGAGAGAGCAGAGGAAGTCTGCAGGCTAAGAGGCAGTTTAAGAGATGTTTGCTCAAAGTTAGTGAGGATCAGGCATGGACTGGGGAATATAGGAATTATCAGAAGGATTTAGTTTTTTATTATTTGTGGTTAACAAAAGAAAGGAATTGCTCTGAGGAGAAAAGGTGAGAAAAAGCAAGAGAGAGTTTGTTTTAGAAGATAAGATTTATTTTGGTCAAAATACTTAAACAATGATTTACATTTTCTGTCTGAGCATTTCCATTTCTTTTCCTGATCCTGGGATGATAATATTAGGAAAAATGTTCTTTGTCTCAATGTATCATTTCATTGATGAATGCATTAAAGTTAAGAAAATAAGTGACTTGTCCATGTTTCCTAAGCTAATAAAAGGCCTTTAAATTTTTGACTCGTAGATCACAACTGTCTTTACCTCCTTTATGTGGGATATTTACATTCCATGGAACAAGGGAGAATACCCAGCCTAATTCAGATACTTGTGGAAAATTGTTGTATGAGTCATCAACACAGAATATACTGACTCAGGGATGAAATTGTCAATGAAATGAATACTAAGAGAGAAGAAATTTAAGCTGAACTCTTGTGGAACATGTGCAGGAAAGAAAAAAAGAGGAAAAAGTTCAATCTAGATAATAAAAGGTGATTTAAAAGTAGAGCAGAGATCTGTAGGTCAAGAAAGAAAAAAAATAAACAAAAAGTTAGAATAGTGAAGTTTACTGAATTAAGGTTTCAAAGGACGGCTGGATTTGACTGGATAATCTTTGAAGACCTTTGAGAGGATGCTTTTGTTACACTAACGGGAGGAGATAAAAGCAAAATTAAGCTCATATTATAATTGGTTGAAACCTAGATACAGAGAATCCTCACCCTGTGAGTTACAGTAACAGTTGTTTAGATTCAAAATTGCTATTTTAGGCATTATAAGAGAAAATATTTGAATGGTTTGGCAGCATTAAATAAGAAAAATATCACTGTGAAAATCTTGCTACCACTAATAAAAATAACCAATTTAATTTTTTTTCTAGTTAAACCTCTAGGACATTTATAGCGCTATAATCTGGTTTGAGCTTTCTTTTATACTGTAATATTTATGACTTACTGAGCTTTCCTGTCTAATAATTTCATATTTATTGTTCCTTAGTACATTTGTCCATGTCACATGATGTGTTAATTAAATACAAATGTCAGAGAGATTCGTTGACTTTTTTACATATATATATATATATACACACACACACACACACACACACACACACACACACACAATTTGGCCACATGAGAAAGTAAGAATTCTGTAAATGAGCTGTTGCTTTCTAAGCCCAGAAACACAATTTTATCATATTGTCCACAGCTAATAGAATCAATTACATAAAGCAAACACAGTAAGAGTTGAGACCATGTCTCATTGAACCCACCACAGATTCCTGTATATATCAAATGTTTGTGAATGAAACAACGACTAAAGAATAGCGTGGACTGTATTCTAGCCTATAACTAATACACGAGATCATGATTTATTTTTAAAATCACTATAGCAGACTCTCCATGTTGACTACCCCCTACATTGACCACCTCCTTAAGTTGACCTAATTTTCATAGATGGAAAAAGTACCACATGTGGGTATCAGTATAGTAAGTGTAGTTCCTTCTGTTGACCACCTCTGCATGTTGACCAGTTTGTTACAGTCCCTAGGGTGGTCAATACAACATACAGAGGTTCTACTCTATTTGTAAAAAATCCTTTTTTTTTTTTTTTTTTGAGACAATGTCTCACCACATTGCCCTTGGTAGAGTGCTATGGCATCACAGCTCACAGCAATCTCAAACTCTTGGGCTTAAGCAATTCTCTTGCCTCAACTTCTCAAGTAGCTGGGACTACAAGCACCCACCACAACACATGGCTATTTTTTTGTTGCAGTTGTCATTGTTGTTTAGCTGGCCCTGCTGGTGGTGGTTCAAACCGCCACCCTTGGTGCATGTGGCTGGCACCATAACCACTGTGTCACAGGAGCCAAGCCAGTAAAAAATCTTTTTTTGAGACAGAGTCTCACTCTGTTTCCCAGGCTACAGTGCCATGCTGTCAGCCTAACTCACAGCAGCCTCAAACTCCTGGGTTCCAGCCATCCTCCTGCCTCAGCCTCCCAAGAAGCTGGGACTACAGGGGACCCACACAACACTCATAATTTTTTTCTATTTTTAGTGAGATAGGGTTTGATTATCTTTCTCAGGCTGATTTCAAACTCTTAAGCTCACCGGATCCTGCCTTAGCCTGCGGAGGGCTGCAAATTGCAGGCTGAGCCTCCATGCTGGGCTGTTTATAAATTTAAAATGCGAATTACTCTCATCTGTAAAGTTATTCCATAGTAGTAATTTGTTGAAAACATTTTCTTCTAGGTTACCTTAATCTACTCAGGAATTCTGGTTAAAATTTAAAAAGTAAGCAAATACAGGTTTAAGTAGATTTGAATGTTCTTGGGAGGATTTAATGATTAATAAATTATTTTTTGAATAGACTCCCCTGGTATCTTTATTATTCTAAGATGATTAAAAGTTTAGGAAAATTTGATAACTTGTGTTAGATCACATAAGTGATATGAAATAAAAATTTAGAATACTAGATTCATAATTCCCATGCAGTTGCCCTTATGTCCTGATTGGATTCAATTACAGATACCAGATGACCAAAAGGAAAGTGAGATACCATAGTTGTTTCCTGATTATCAAGTATATCAGCACCTAAAAATCAGTTCCATTATTACTTAGAATTAAAGCTTAAAGTTATAAACCTTAAAATATGAACTCTGTAAATATGAATGTGACTATTTGGTCTTTCAATAAAGCAGGAATATACATTTGCTCTAAACTTAATATTTGTAATTATTTACATGGCATTATTTTTATTCATCCAGAAAATATTTTGAATTTTATTTGCACACTAATATGTTACACTGATACTATTCATTATTAGAAAAAAAACATTCTATCAGTGATATGGTCACTCAAGCTGGAGTTATGTTATTAGTATAAATGTCCTGCAGGACATTTTAGGAATTTTAGGAAAAATAATAATGCAGGATATACATAATTGAAAGAATGAAAGTAATTAATTACTCTAAATTATAACAGAGAACTAATTAAGCATCATTTCTTAAAGGAGAAAGGAAGAAAATTATAATGAAAAATAAGACCCCTGCGGGGAGGGTATGGCTGATCAAAAGAATAAAGTAATTTAAACAATAATAATCTAGATATTTGTTCTTTCTATGTAAACAATCATTTTTACATTATTACTGTTTTGACTCAATGTACAATTTTGGGATAGACACCGATTAAAATCTACCAGCTAAATAAGCAACATGTAGACACTATCACCGTATGATTTTCATATACTTTATTACACAAAAATGGCTTAATCCTTTTATCTAATTTGAGATATAAAAGGCCATTTTGTCTCTAACTAAAACTTCTGGTAATTTTTATGCCAATTATCAAACAGGTACATAATTTTTAAAAACAGCTGGTATTTCAGAGGACATCTGTGGTATGACAAGAATAGACATTTTGCATTTAGTAAGCAACACTATAAAATATAAATAGGTCTTTAAAGACAAAAAGTTCTTTGTCTTACTAATTACTGCAATAAAATGTATCAGAGAGCAATAGCTAAACTATTGTGTAGGAAACTTTCTAATGATTTCAGATGTGGTTTTTTGTATGTAGCTATAACCTATAGTAACAGCTCTGAAAAAATTAAAGTCAATAAAAGCATAAGATGGAATTGATTCGACTCTATAGAAGTCACTAAATGATCAAGGTTCATTAGATATTCAAATCAGGTTAGTAGATATTTAAATGTGATCAAAAATTATATTCTAATCTTTACTGTTTTGGAGCTACACTTTGAAATGAAGCCCACATACAGCTGATCTCACATTTACAATTTAAGAATTTGACAGAAGACTGAGGCATTAAACCAATTTTAATATATGGTAAACTATTTTTGCAGAGCTGGCCTACATTTTGTTTAAAATAGAAAACTTTTCCCCAAATCCCTTTAAAACCAACCCTACTTTCCTCATTCTTTGCAGGTTACTTTTTTTATTTTCCTGGCAATATTGAGTATCTTAGATAATATAACAGATTTCTTGATTTTCTTTTTTAAAAGACTACTCTATAGAAATCTTTCTTTATTAACCTCTTTTCTTTTCCTGTCTTACTTTTCATTTAAAAACATAAGTCCTCCCCCCAATTTCTTCTTTTAGCTTTTGCATTCCCTACCTCTAGCTGACATCTGTAGACCTATAGTTCATTTAAGTCTCCTCTACAAACATGCCAATCTTCTCTGACTCCTGGACTTAGGTGTTGAGGACAGCTTTGCAGAACACTTGATAGGACCACAGCACAGTCACCAGAACCAGGAGTGACGCTAAATTTTTGGTCCTTAATTTTACAAAACTTGTCAAACTTTTCTAAGCATATAGGTATATATGTACAAAGTTTTATATCTAAGTATGTACACATACATCAGATATAGGCTAAATATTCTGCTATGAAAGCAAAACTTTTTGTTAACACTTAGTTTTAATTGTATTGTAGTAGATAATACATCATCCTATACTCTGAATTGTGAGATGGATCTGTTAGTGATCCAGGAAGATTTTTTTTTTTTTTCCTGGCATGCTGTGTACTGACAGTAAATAACAATGAATATATAGATTTAGAAAACTCTGAGCTGATCTCTCAGTTACATTCTTAAATCATTTTGAGATGTTCTATGCTTATGTTTTCTCAAAAAACACTCTGAGTTTTTTTATTTTTTCCAATCTTTCTGATCTTTCCCTTCATAGGCTTTGATCCTCTTCATTTCTTCAAGTTTCTATTCTTTTCCTTTTTCTCATTGTTCTTCTTCATGATTTCATCTGTTTTAGTAATTTTAATGAGAATCTACTATGGACAGAGCATTTGTATCTCCCACCACCCCCGAATTCATATGTTAAAAACTAATCCCCAGTGAGATGGCAGGAAGAGGCGGAGTTCTTGGTAAATGGTTAAGTCATGAAGGTGGTGCCATCATAAATGGAATTAGGGCCCTTTTAAGGGTTAAAGATGCTGGAATTCTCCCATTCCAATATATGTAGAAACAGAGAAAAATGTCCATTTATGAATCGGTAAGCAGGTTTTCACCAGAAAATTTGTCAGAACCTTGATCTTGGACTTGGCAGCCCCCAAACTGTGAAAAATAGATTTGTTATTTCTAAGCCACTTAGTTTATGATATATTTTGTAATAGCCCAAATGGACAAAGACAGCATTCCTGTACTGATTACTCTTAACTCTTTATCTTGAAGGAAGAGCTTTCAGCTGAGCTTCAGCTTTGCATACTCAATTGACCAACAGAAAATTACAATATTTTATATAGAGAAATATATCACACTTACCATGTCCTCAGACAAATTCCCTTATCTTGCCCCAACATGACTTCACCTCACGTATTATCTCTCAGGGAATGGTGACACCTTTTGCTTTATCTTTGTTGATAACATTAAATTTTTCAAAGCTTTATTCTCTCACATTTAACCAATCTTTTAACTTTTTTTTTTTTTATTAAATTATAGCTATGTACATTGGTATAATCATGGGGCATCATACACTAGTTTCACAGACTGGTTGACACATTTATATCACACTGGTTAACACAGCCTTCCTGGCAATTTCACAATTATTGTCTTGAGACATTTACATTCTACATTTACTAAGTTTCACATATACCATTGTAAGATGCACCACAAATGTATTCTCACCAATCTCCCTCCTTCCACCCACCTCCCCCCTCCATCCCCTCTCTTTCCCCTTTCCCCCTATTCCTAGGTTGCAAACGTTTACTTCTTAATAAACAATACCAGTTTTGGCGAGTTTACCATCTATTCTCTGATGCATATCACAGATATTAATTGTATTTTTTTTCTTCAATTGATTTCTTAAACAAAAGTTATCTTTTCTTTTGCACAGCTTGCTAAAGGGTTATAATTTCTAAATAAATCTACCTTTATGATTGCACTTGTCTGGAACTAAAAGAGTATAACATACTGAATTTTTCTTTTCTTTTTTTTTTAATTAAATCATAGCTGTGTACATCAAAGCAATCATGGGGTACAATGTGCTGGTTTTATATGCAATTTGAAATATTTTCATCAAACTGGTTAACAGCATTTTCTTTGTTATTGTGTTAAGACATTTATATTCTACATTTAGTAAATTTCCCATATACCCTTGAAAGATGCACCGCAGGTGTGGTCCCACCGATTACCCTTCCTCCACTCATCTTTTCCCCTCCCCTCCCTTCCCTTTCCCTTTTCCCCATTCTTGGGCTATAATTGGGTTCTAGCTTTCATATGAAATTGGTTTCATAGTAGGGCTGAAATATTTATACTACTGTTTCTTGAAATCTCACTTTATTATGTTTGATAATACATGTTTTTAAAGGCACTATGACTATCATCGAACTAGTGGTCTCAAAATTCTATGATCTTGATAGGCTTCCAATACTACAGAAAATTTATCCCATTCCCACTCAATTTTGTAATAGAAAAAATAAAATCTCGTCCAAGATTTCATCACAAGTATTGTGCGACTTTAACAAAGATATTTTAATGTTATTATATATTTTGTTAGAAATAAATAAACATCTGTTTTGTTTTAAAAGCAACCAATATTTAGGGCAGTTAAAAACCAAAGCATTTCTTCTATAAAAGGTAGAATTGTATTCAATCTCTTCCCTGAACAATAGAACACATACAGACAAGGGTAACAAATCAGAAATATATCTGGATAAATCTTCAGAAAATGAACATGACTTGGTGATGTTCAGGTCCCAAGTTTCTCACCAGTGTCCCAATCCCAGTGACCAGTTGCCACTTCCCCTCTTTTTAAACAATAGCTATTATGCTGTATTATCACTGTAGACTAGTTTGGGGGGGTTTTGAACTGTATATAAACGGGCTGAAATAATATGGGTCATTCATGTCTATTTTGTTTATCACTACATTTTGTTAGGGCAATTTTCCTGGAATTTTTCATAAAGCGGTAATTGTTTGTGATTACCATGTTAACAGTTGATAAGCATTTAGCTCAATTCCGGTTGGAAGCCATTATGAATGGAGTGTACTTAACATGTTTTTCATGTGTGTTTATAAATATACACAAGCATTTATATTGGACAAAACTCTGAGGACTTTAATTTTAGCTCCTCTTTGCATGTTCAATGACATCCAATTATGATTTTTTATTCACCTGCCTGTGATCACTAATGAGATTACTTACCTCTTAACATGCTCATGCAAAGACCATAAACAACACAAGTTCAACTATGCTGAGCTTCTCATTGGTATGTAATTTATTCTGGCTGAAGAATTTGTTTTAGTGTTTTCTTTATTGAGTCTTAGGTTGACCCCTTATTTCAGTTTTTATTGTCAACTTTAACTGTCTTTTATTGTGAAAGTTTATTTTCAATAAATGTAAAACTCTAGAGTGTCTATTTGCTTCTCATACAAAAGCTCTGGAAGATATTTTCCATAGTCCTTTGGATTCTTTATTCTTTTTTTCTCCTTTCCTTTTAAAAATCTTTTGATTTCTTTTTTACTTTAGTTTTTATTTCTTGAATTCAGCTGTCAGTTTAAATTTCACCTAAGATCTTAATTTTTGAGTAACATTCATTCTTGATCTGGAAGGTTTTAACATGTTGTTTTTATCTTTCATTTTCAGCAGTAATATGTATGTCATGTTTGGTTAAGGTTTTGTTTCTATATATTTGCTTAAACTTTTAATTGCTCTTGAAAAATGAGGTTTGCTGCCTTTTTTTAGCTATGAGAATTTTTGCCATTTTCTCCTTCATTCGTTCTTTCCTCTTTTTACAATGCAGATTTAAGTCCTCATGGGTAAGAGTGTTAGATCATTCACACTTTTACCTCTATCTTAGAGGCTTTATTCCCTCTTTTTCTATCCTTTTTCTGGAGATTTTTATTCATTCTACCTTAAATCTTTTTAATTCTGTTAGTATGTTAAAATAATACATGAATTTTTTAAGTTTACATTTTTACTTTTCAGTGGAGATTTACATTATAGTCTCTTTAAAGTTTCCATTTCTCTGTAAACATTTACCATGCTCACATCACTTTCTTGCACATATTCATAGGTATTTTAATATCTATGAAAATAACTTCAATATGTGGATCTTCTATAATTTTTTTATTACTGATTTTCTTTTTCTATTGTTCTTGTCAATTTTTATCTTGTCTTATTTCTTCGTTTTTAGTTGAATGGTAGGTATTTTGTAAGTTTCACATGTACCTTTGTGAGATGTACCATAGGAACCACACCTACGGTGCATCTTACAAGGGTACATGTGGAACTTAGTAAATGTAGAATATAAATGTCTTAACACAATAACTAAGAAAATGCCAGGAAGGCTACATTAACCAGTGTGATAAAAATATTTCAAAATGTATATAAAACCAGTGCATGGTACCCCATGATTGCATTAATGTACACAGCTCTGATTTAATTTAATGAAAAAATAAAGAAGAAATTAAAACACCCCCCCAAAAAAAGACACCCAGATATTTTGTAAGAAAAGCCATAAATATTTTAATACCTTGGATGATAATCATTTTTTCTATAAAAGGTTGTTTTGATCTGACAAGTAGAAGGAGATTTTTCACTTGGGCTTTACTTCTTGTGTCTGTTGATCTATATACCCTCTCCACCTCTTGGAGCTCATACCTTATTGCATTATTGCAAATCTTTTGTTACTTTTTAGGGACTTTCATCCTTGGAAGGTACTTAGCTCTAATTTTTATTAGTTCAACACTATATATTTTTTTCTGTTGAGTTTCTTATCCTTTCATTCATAGGCTGCAGATTGGCAAATACCCTAATGTGAAAAGCCAAGAACATTGGTTTGACATCTATCAGTTTCTCTTCTCTTTGGGAACTTGCTTCCCTTCCCACCGAGACCAAGTAGCTTTATAACCCTCTAATGCTTTGAAATAGATTTAAAAGGAACATCTTTTTTATTTTGTACAGATTCTGTAGTTCCCATAGCAAGAATGTGATTTCTGAAGCAGAATGTCTACACAGTCTCCTTGTGTAATTTCCTATAAATGTGAAACATCTCTAAGTAAAATAGAAAATACCACCATTCTGACAAATAGAGAGAACAAATGGAAGGAGCAGTAATATATTATAATAAATTGATTCTGATTAGGATGTATTTTATTCATACTATCCATTAACAATTTTAAATTAGACACTCAAAACAATTACTGAAATTATGTACAGCATTAGCAAAGACATCACTTAATATATGTATCTATTTCTTGGTCACTGATCTCAGCATAATAACTTATTATTGATTTTTATTACTACCTACATAAATTTTATTTCATTAATGTGTTAAGCATTGATTTTGTATAAATAGTTTTCAGTGTAGAGCATTCAGTAAGCAATCCGATGATACAAAATAATATTAAAATTTGTGCTTTAATGTTATTCATGTCCTATTTTCATACATAATTACAGTTTTTAACTTTAATTATATTGTTAGCAGTAAAATTACAACAGAAATAATAACTTAAAATTTGTTCTTTCACCAATTCATTCATCTCCTTCCCATATAGCTATTAGATGATTATACAACTTCTCCTCCATGTCTTTGACGGTTTTAGAATGTAGTCCCAAAGGAGGATATGTTCCATTTCACTTAAAGAAATACCCAAAGTCTAAAAATAAAGATCTGATTTTTTTTTTTTAACTCAGACTTCTGTTCTCTTTAGTATATCATCTAGCTCATTATATACATTTAACAAATTATTCTGGAACAAAATTTATTGAACACCATATAAGAAATATTAGACCATAAATTGATGATATAGAAAATAATGATACTCAACAGACACTACTTTAGTAGAGTCTTTGTGCCAGGAATTATACTAAGGTTTTGAAATTACACAAGTGAAAAACACATGGTTCTTGTAAGCAAGGAGTTCACTGGTATATGAAATATATGAGAACAAATATGTAGGGTACTATGTATTATAAGCACTACAAGAGAGGACATTGGAAGGATTTCATGATAAAGAAAGCAATGTACGTCATATGGCATCTTTACATTGAATACAGATTTCTAAGTATTTTGACTCCACTAATCAGACAACATTCTTAGCATTTGTAGAAAGACATAATGCTGGAGGGTTACGTCTGCTGAGATCAGAAAACAGAGTCTCACATGACACCCAAGGCAATTGTGTCTTGCACATTGATAGTCTCTTCCCTTCTAAATGGTTTTAAATATCATTTATATGCTTATAATCACCAAATGTATACCTTAAGCCTAGACTTTTACTGATCACTAATAAGCAGTATGTCAAGGGAGAGTCAATATTATTTCAGGAGAGATTGGCTACATTGTATGATATTTGAAAAGTCCATGAAATTGTGACATTTCTGCTAATATGTCTGGAGGGACTGGAGAACTTGCTAACAATAACAGAATTAATACTACTCATACTAGCAGCAACCACCACTTATTGAATCTCAATTTTGATTTATTTAAAATATGTTTTCATTTATAAACAATGTTATAATACAGGGACTGTCTTCCCAGTTTTACAGGTAAGAATTTGAAAGCATGGAAAAATGCATGGCCAAAGGTATTCAATACTATGAATACAAGAATCAGAATTCAAACTTAGATCTGTTTCCAAAGTGAAAGCCTTTCTTGTAAAACAGGGGGGAAAATATGAGTTGCCTTTTGAAATTCTGATTTGAGAAGCATTTTGTACACTTGTGTTGTTGAGAGCGTTTTTGTCTGAAGCTCTTGAACATGATTCAACATAGATATTCATTCTTAAATTTCATATAAATGACATGCAGATTAGTTTGTGCTTGAGAATGTAAAGTTTGCGTGTGTATAAAGAATAATGAAGAGGGTAAGTATAGAACCAGAATAACACAGACATTTTATAAGTAGCTTTAGGAAATGAGCAAAAGTAGGAGAATGAAGGAGTTTGAAGAGTAAGATAAAAATTAAAATATGTTGTCACATGGAATCCAAGAAGAGTGTTCCAAATAATTGGAGATAGCCAATAACATCAGTGCCATAGAAAGATTAAGCAAGATAAAAATAAGAGTGGGCTATGAAGACCAATTTTATTGCATTCTACTTTTACTATTCCCTCAACCAAAAAAAGCCTTCTTCTCTATACTAAAGGACTTCTAGAATTTGTATCCAACCCTATCTGTCTTGAATAAGAGCAAGGATAGTTTATAAAATTGTCACAAATTGTTAAAAAGATTTTATATGAATATTACTATGCAGAATTAAGTTTATAAAATTATAATGAGTGGAAGAATGTGTATTTCCAGATATAATGTTACCTACTTAAAGAATTTTCTAAAAGTTTTGACTAACTTTAGTCTTTTCAGTCAAGACTTATTAAAGGTACACCAATAATGATAGTAGTAAGGACACATACAGGAATGTATTTTTTTTGAATTAGAGGTAATTTTTTTAACTCGTATGTATACTGAATCCATTTTCTTCTGTTTTTGTGAAGATTTTCCATGTGCTCTCGGGAGAAATAGTTTTCATTAATTACCAGTAAATATTTGATGTTACTTAAACATAATTGCCAATGCCCCAATTTGATTAAGACTCAGGAACTTCATGGGAAAGAGTTTGAAATTTCTTCATGTTGTGTTTCAGATATCCCACAGATATATCTCATAGACTAGAAAAGTTCTAGTAGAATTAACTCTGCAGGAAGAGAAACAGGGATACTGAAATGTAAATTCTTCAGAAAGAGGCAGGAGACTGTTTGAGTGATCCACAGTCTTTAAACTAAGGGGACAGTGATTCTAGGATCAGTGTGAGTCCTTGTGAAAATTGTTTTGTTACTACACCAGAATATCATCAAAACACACAGACTGAGAAGCTTGGAGGGATGAATGTATTTTTTCATTTATAGTAAAAGAATATATTTCCATCTGTTTTCCAACATTTTCAAACCACATAACTATGAATACTCATTCTCTTTTTCCCTAGGAAAATTGCTTATCTTTAGAGGAAGATAGTTTCCACATTGGTCTGAACTCTGCCAATTAATCCAGACATACATTGTCATCACTAGAGGCTGCATCAATCTACTAGAAACTGATACAGTTTAACAAATTACCACACTCTTTTGAATGCAGTATATTAGCTGCCTCAGGTATAGTAGTCAATAGCAGATTGATTATATAGTATAAATAAAAAAAATCAAACATCTGATTCACACTCTATTCTGATCTTAATTAGGGTCTCTAGAAGTTTGCTCAGAAGTATTTCTTGAGTTCCTAAACCTCGGGTTAATTAGCTGAAACTTTTATCATCCACAATC
This sequence comes from Loris lydekkerianus, assembly GCA_963574355.1. Lineage (NCBI taxonomy): Eukaryota > Metazoa > Chordata > Mammalia > Primates > Lorisidae > Loris > Loris lydekkerianus. Next base: position 21,795 of record CAUYPK010064404.1, read on the forward strand.
AAACACAAGTTATAGAATGACCTGAGCATTTCTGAGTTAAGTAGACTGTAATTTTTCTGGTTTTGGTTGTTGATTATTGACTTCTTTCTATCTTCAGTACGTTTGTTGGGGTGGCCATTTATAATTTCTATTGTTCTGTTCTTTTGGTCTTGAATATATTTATTTTTTAAAAAATTAATTTTTGTCTCCTAGCATTTGGACCAAAGGGGGAAAAAAAGACAGAAGAAAAGAAAAAAAAATTATTGCCTATAAATTTGGATAGCCAAGTTTTTACTGCTGATATACTGAAAAGAATATATCCATTTACCTGTAGCACAATGAGAATTTCTGCATTATGCTAAAACACTGCATACTGTCAATAGCTCAATTATATATACTTTTATAGTTCATTACCCAAACCGTCTCTCTCTGAGAAATCCAGAAATTTAGCTATGCCTCATTGATTCACAGTAGATATGCCACTCTGGATGGAGTTTTTAAAAGAAAAAAAAAATACAGAATTAAAAACAACTGCACTCATTTACATATATACTACATTGTGATCTTGTCTATTACTTTTGCACTAAGATTTCTCTTAGCCCATTGAATGCTGTGGCATTTGTTTAAAGACATTACTAAAACCAAGTTCAGAATATTATCTCTGTGTTGAACAACTGACCTTCTTCTAAGCCATTGTTATTCAAATGTGCAGTTAGTTCAGCAGATGGAAGCTGTAAACCCACTGGAAATCTTCTTGCACTTCAGAGAAACTTTATTTTCAACTGGGTAACCTTGTTCCTGAGAGGAGCCTGTGTATATCAGCCCATAAGGGTTATCACAAGATACAATCACATTATGGAAACAATGAAAGTTTCTCACTCTTTGAAGCACATATGGACAAATATTATTATTAATATTACTATGATTATTACATTTAATAACAGGAATTTTATTCAACTGCAACCTGGAAGAGGGTCTCACCGACTCCTCATCTTCTTTAATATTTTACACCATTGTGTCCATCATGGCTCTTTTAAAGGACATAAATACATTTCAAAAAAAGCTTACACCACACATAGTCCCTAGTGTTTGACTCCAGTGTCCCCACTGGATACCTGGCATACAGCCTCAACTATAATTTTATTGTAGGAACTGTTAGTTATCTTCTGCCATACGCAGGGTTAAAATTGTTTTAATAAAAAGTATATCACTAATTATTACCCGTAACTATTCCCTGAAGTTATTTTTGGTAATGTCTCAGCAGCACCGATGAACATATCATAATGGGGTTATCAGGCAGGCAGGGAAGCATGCACAGTCTTTCTGCACACCAAATAAAATTATCTAGTCACCAGTTTGGTGATTTTAATTTAATAAAGTCTCTCTCAAAAAATTTTTTTTAAAAATCCCAGTGATTGTGGATACAACTTTTTAATAGTCTTTATCTAAAATACTGGGAAAACTCTTCAAATAATTTCAATTATGGAGATATTACTTTTCAAATAATTTCAGTTGAATATGACAATCTTGCACAAGTCTCATAAACAAATTAAATTGTTCTAAAATCTTCAGTTCAATGACTAAGCATGTTACCAGAGTTGGTTTAATTTTTGCTCACAAAGCCATGATAAAGTAATAAATTTGTCCTCCATTTTATTTACAAAAATTAAACAATTTGATCAAAGATGTCATTGAAAATGAATAACTTTCAAATTCCTAGTGTTTACTCCGTGGATCTAATAGTATATTATATTATCCATTTTATCTAGATGAAAATATTACTTTTCTAATATTTTATTTTATTTTTTAATTTTTTTATTCAATCATAACTGTGTACATTAATGCATTTGTGGGGTACAATGTGCTAATTTGGTATATGCTGTGGAAAGCTTATATCAAACTTGTTAACCTAACCATCACTTTGTTTACTTATTTGTTGTGGTAAAACATTTATAATATCCTTATGGTTGTTTTGAAATGTACCCTTGCATTGTGCACATTAGGTGAGGTTGGATTGGCACTTTCAATAATGGAATACTAATTTCCAATTATTGCATAGATAATGCAGTAATTCCTATGCCATATAGTATTTTCTTTTGTCTTATCTGAAACTTCTTGAATGAATCCTTACCCATTGTTTAAATTGCTATTCACCTGTTTCAAAATTGAGTTTTTAAAATAATTATAAATAATTTTAGGTAAGTACCATCGCATTTTGCTCATTTTATTTAAATATGTATATTTTATTAAATTTAATACCTATTATATTTTAAGTTTGCTAAAATTAAACCTACACAATAGAATATCATAGGGGTCATGAAGCATCAGTATGCAAAAACAAAAAGCTGAAATGAACAAACCAATTTCTCTTGAAGGACATGAGTACTTTATGCAATCTGGGGTCTAGGTAATCAAGAGATTGGATCATACTAAAATAGGACTACTTTTAGAACTGTCAGCATCAAATATACAGAAAGTACACAACAGTAGGCTAATTACCTTTCTCAATATGAGATAGCACAGGTCTCACTGGAAACAATTAGGATTTAAAATGTTCATTTGTAAGGCTCTGTTTCAATTCACATATATTAGATGCATTTGAATGCATGATATTTGAAATTTTAGAAAAAAAGCACACTTAAGTTACATATATATGTATGTATATGCATATATCTTTTATGGGAAACTGAAACAATATAGTAAATATCATCATAAAATATATTAATATTATAAAACCTTTTATCTTTAGTGAAAGAGTATGTTCAGGGAGAAAATTCATCTGCCTTGCTTCCACTTTCCACTTTGTAAAGTTCACTTTAGCGTGGCTTGTTAATCCTAGGAAAAATTTTCATTTTCTTCGCCTTTATGCTTAAAAATACAATTGAGAATCATTCACAACAGGCACATAATTTCCCATTGACTGATTGCTGTCTGCTTTCAAAGAACAATCATTTGCAATTTATGATATGATGGTGAGTAACCACCATCTTAAAGCAGTTTCTTTCCTATTAACCTTTCAGTTAACTCCACAATTTGTTTACAACAAAAATAAATCAGTCAACAGTTCTGTAATTTTCATTAGCAGCATGGCTTTTCTCTCTGATTCAAAAACAAAATCCTTGGTTGATGTGTTCGTTAAATTCTCAATTTTTTCTTCCAGTCCCCATGTAGTATTAAAATCATCATGGATGGTTCTTTTTAAAGAGAACTGGAGTGTGAAACAAATCAAAACTAGAGTTCTATTATGCCTAATATACTCTTGAGCACAGTGATTGGATTCCTTAGCTGAGTCAGTTTCAGCACTCACATTTTATGTGTCTGTGGCTACTATGGAAGCCAGATGGGTATTTTGCAAATAGTTTCCTGCTTGAGAAAAATAGGAGGGATATGCTATTGTTCTTGCAACTAATAAATTATGAACCTACCTTTTTTTAAATAAGAGATTAAATATGAACTACTATTGATTACATTTCTGGAAATGGTTTCTTTTTTCTTTTCTTCTTCTTCTTCTTCTTCTTCTTCTTCTTCTTCTTCTTCTTCTTCTTCTTTTTTTTTGTTCCTTATTCTTGGTATAAGAAGTTGGTACATTAATATTGCTTTACCAGAAAGATGTACAGGTTTATTGTCTGGAAATTATGTATGCAGCTTCAATTCAATTTATAAAACATCTGTGTAAGTGTGATATACAAAAAATTTACAGGTAGCCTTAATCCACCCAATGCAAACCACATCAAATTATTCTTTTCCCTCACTGCATAACCTACCATTCATTTTATTAATGAGCTGACTCTTCAAATAACACAACATCCTTGGATAATGACAAAGGTCAAATCCTCCTTGTGCTGGGCATTTAAAAATATTTTTTGAAAGGTCAAACTAATTTAAAACACTAGGTTATTCTGCTTAGCTTTTTTGATTCACAACTATTTGTGCCACTGTTTGTCCAAGTGCAAAGTACACTCTCTAATAAAAAGATGGGAAACAAAACGGTGACAGTCACTGTCAGAAGTCAATATTGAAAAGATTTCTAAAAGTTCTATTAATAAAGTTAACAACATATGATTTGAGTAAAGGCTGACAGGCTCCACTTACTCAGCTGCTCTTGGCATACCTACTACTTTTGTATGACAATTTTCATTGCTGTGGTAATTTGAATTTGCACCATACAATAGCATTGCCAAGAGTCTGGCACTGTCTACTGTCACATTTAATGTTATATTTCAAACAGGATGACATGGCTCCTTCCTTCTAAATACACCCAGGACAGGGTGAGGAATATCTGATGGCAATAAATCCAGCAATACCATTCCAAGGTCATTGACAAATGTCATTATACCAGTTAAAACCATTAGGTCAACGGGAATACAGGAAGCAGGAAAGATATCAGTAACAACTCTCTTTGTCAAAGATTTATCATAAAATTCCTTTAAAAATAAGGTTTATTGGAGGACCCCAACTATGAATGCATTTGGAAAGGTACAACCAAAACACATCCTTGTTAACACCTTTACTATTTAAAGTTTCAAACATTATCAACATGAAATTTTCAATGGAACGGGCTATGAAGAATGTAGGAAAAGAGCAATGTAGGAAATTTGTTAAATTGAATGTAGGAAAATTGTTAAAAATTTATATTTCAAGAAATATTGAGGATTTATTTCCTATTCCAATTTTTCTTCTAACTAAAGTTATCCTTCCAGGCCTTACTTTCTTTTTAAATTACTGTGGTATTGTCACATAATTTGATGTAGAAAGAAAAAACAAAGGGGGGGAGTTCTTAAAATTGCTTCCTCTTGTTTCCGCCCTCAGTCAACTGAGTTACATTTTTAGCTCTTAAAAATGGCATGAATAGATATTCTAGTCATTGAAACCTATATATCGTCTACAACATGTATAGAAAGGAATCTAAGAATGAAAAGACTTTCTGGTAGTCATACACTCAGAGGGAGGGTGATGGGTTGGGCCACATCTATGGTGCATATTTTTATCTATAATAAAAAAAAATAATAATAAAAAAAAAGAATTTTACAACAGTTAATAGAGCAAAGGATGGCACAGCTTCACAATACGAGAGAATGCTCCTTTCCCGTAAGTAGTTATATAATACCAATCACAGTAGCACTTAGTCTTTAACAAAAGATGAAGTGAGTTCTTTCTGGGAGTCACTTAATCCATAGACTAGGACAATAAAGGAACTGAGTATTACTGTGTAGTATTCAGAGGAAAGGACGGCAGTGGGGGCTGACAGAGAATTGGTGTATCTGAGACAGCTTTGCTATGAGGCTCCCTTGTCACAGCATTTGTACTAACAGGCTTGAGTACAGCCTCCGTTGCTAGTTAATTAATCTCTGTAAGATCTAAAGATTTCTGAGACCAAAGTGACTTTGAAGGGTTTATTTCAGTACTCATTTACAATGGCTCACATTTATGGTTAGAGAGAGTAATTCCTTGAGTTTGCAAAATTAAATAGAACTATTCACAAAGAGGTCCCTAGGATAGCCATAGTTTTATTAACAATTACATTTTAATACATTCCTATGATTTAGTGACATCCTTTAACTCATACAGAGATGGCCATTGAATCCTATACCTTAGCATATTGAGCTGAGTTATGCAGTTCTTGCCTGAAATTTATTATGCAAACATTGACGAACAAACTGGAATGCTTTCAAGAAAAACATTAAAAGAACACATTAACTGTTAGTCTCTGTATTATTCAGGATTCTCTAAAAAAATAGAATGAACCAGTGGGATATCTCTCTGAATTACAGTAGAACCTTCATTGTTGACTTTCTCTCTACATTGACCATCTCCTTAAACTGACATGATTTTCACACAATGGGCCTGCACCACATGTGTGATTCAGTGCCGTAGGCTCAGTTCCTTATGTTGTCCACCTCCGTAAGCTGATAGGTTTGTCGTAGTCCCTTGGGTGGTCAACTTAGAGAGGTTCTACTGTATTGTTAGAAATTGGCTTATTATACAAATATGAAGGCTGAACAGACACAAAATCTAGTCAGCAATCTGGGAAGCCAGAAGGGCTGAAAGCACACTTCCAGTCTAATGCCTGGTAGATACCCAGGAGAGGCTGATATTTTGGTCTGAGTCTGAATGCAGGAAAATAAAAAAAAAAAAAAAGGCCCAATGTTCCAACATGTAGGTAGTCAAGCAGGAGGAATACCATTTTCTTCTAGGAGGGTCAGCTGGTTTTTATTCAGACATTCAACTGATTGAGTGAGGCACACCCACATTGGACAGGACAATTTCTTTTACTTGGTCTACCAATGCAAAAACCCTCACAGACACATCTAGAATAATGTTAGAACAGATATTTGAATACCCTGTGTCCCATTCAAGTGGCCACCCAAGTAATCATCACACTCTCCAGATTTATTTCTCCTAATCCACATATTTACTACCTAAAATTATCACTGCTTTGGGGTAAAAATTAAGGAAGGGCATTTAATCAGATATCTGTATTTTAAATACTAGACACCCCAAAGAATCATTTTCAATATTATTTATACAAGGTTAACAATAGACATGCTTATCAATATTATATTGTTTACACTTTTTTAATTACATGAAATAACACTACTGCTTAGAGAGGATATTAAAGGAGTAAGATATGAATGAATAAAGCAATAATGTCTGTCTTACTTAAGACCAACTTTTACATAACTCATAATAAAAAATGTACAAAGATGCAGAATAAGCAAATAAGTATTTTTTAATAAGATTTGTGAATTACTTATTTTATTTCTGCCTGATTACAGTTTGTGCTGCTGTAACATTGTCATAGACTTAATAGCCTTACCAACAACTCATTTCTCTAAGTTCTCGAGGCTGGGAAACTGGCAGATTTAATGTCTGGTCAGGGCTTACTTCTTGGTTTGCAGAAAACCAACTTCTCGTATTGCTGCATAGTATCTAGATTTTTAGCCTCTTCTTGTAAAGTACTGATCCATTTATGAGTGTTCCACTCTCATTCTTTCATTCCCTTCTGAAGATCCCATTTTAAAATATCATTATATTGGGATTAAGGTTTCAACCGAGGAAGTTTAGGGGAACACAAACATTCTATCTATTGCATGTTTAGCCAAACCAGTATTTTTTTCCTTTTAAATTTAAGCAAACATATTGTGATATAACTGACAATAAACTGTTCAAATAGCCTGCCTATTTTGAGTTGATAAAATTCAACATTACATTCTTACTAAAAACTTTCAACAAAAAAGGAACTGAAGGAAAATTTCTCAACCTGATAAAGAAAATTTAAAAAATCTATACCTAACAGAAACCTTAGTGGTAAAGGGATGGTTGCTTTCCAAGATTTGGAATAAGATGAAGATAGGCACTGTTACTCATTTACTTCAATAACGCTGTTGTGAGATTTTGGCCAATAGTCAGGCAAGAAAAAATGAATTAAGGAGAAAGAAGCAGAACTTTCTTTATCCATAGAAGAGATGATTGTCTATGTATAAATTTGAATCAACTTTATAGAAAAGTTACTAGAGCTAATAACTGAGCTTAATAATTAAAATTCTATATTCTAGAAATAATTTTGAAAATTTAAATGTAACTTTTCATGGTAGCAGCATTGTAGTCAATGAGATTTATCTGAAGAGCAATTGTTTCTAATTGAAAACATTTCCTAATACACTGCCACAAAGACTTGAAAAATAGTAAGCATCACCAATTTTTGACAGATTTCGTGGAGTCTGAATTTTTTTTTAAAAGGGACAATTTTAAAAAATATTATTTCTAATAAAAGTATAAAGTATTTAGGAGTAAATATGATAAAAAAACATGGAATAATTTCTTTTTGTACCTTAAGAACTAACAAAAACTTTATTATATTGCTGAAAAAGATTTAAAAAGACCTGAGTAAGTGAAGAAATAAACCATATTCATTCATCTGGTGACTTAATATTTTAAGCATATAAATTTACTCTAATTTGCTTCATAAATGTAATAAACTTCAAATCAAAGTTCCAGCAAGTTTTTCTTTTTCAGTAGAACTAACAAATTAATTCTAAAATTTATTTATAAATGCAAAGTACCTAGAGGAACACAAACTGCTTAAAAATAATAACAAATTTTGAAGACTAACACTACCTGATTTAAAGACATATTATAAAGTTATAATAATCAAGATTATGTGTGTATGTTACAATAGACAAATGGACCAATAGAATAAGACAGAAAATCCAGAAATATGTATATATGTGTGTACGGGCAACTTATTTTCCAAAAGGTGTGGAAGTAATTCAGTGAAGATAGCCGCTCATTTCAACAACGGTAATAAGAACAATGGGATGAATTTTGGTTTATATCTCACGCAATGTAAAAAATGAACTAAAATGGATTTTAAAAATAAGTCGGAGCTTAAACAATAAAAAATGATTTTATAAATGAGTTTTAATATTCAAAGAGAAGGTTTTCCATATAGAATAAGATGATGAAAGGTGTTTATTGTCCTAGCAACAATAAGTAAAGGATTGCAAAGAACAACGATTTATTTCTTAGCTCAGGCCTTCTAATGTTCATGATCAGTGAGCGGGGAGAAACGGGTGAGTAGAAATGCTGACAGGACAAATAGATTCAGTCTTAGTAAATCATGAAGTTGTCATACCTGGTTATAAAAGGAATACATTTTCAACCAAACTTGAATGCTAATTTTTTTCTGTAGTATTTTCACATAAATATGCAGAATTGCTCTTATGAATTACAGAATTAGGAATTAGATCCAGTCCTGACATTAGCCAATACAAAATATATCAAATCTGTGATATAGACTTTAATTTTTAATGAGTGGTTATTTATTAAAGACATAGATAATATTAGCAATAAGGATGAAACATTTTTGCAGAAGTCAAAGTTACAGATTGTATGATGTATCTGAACATCAAGTTGTTCATCTGAAAAATTCCAGCATTTCACATTCATTTCTTAAATTTTCAACTTTGTCAAAGCATACAGAACTAGAGTATGTGATTTAATAAAATATTATCAATAATAAATATTCCTTAAACGAATAAATGACTATTTTCAATACTGAGTGGCAACATTAGTAGGAAGCATGGAGATTATCCTTACTAGTGTTGGCAGATTCAGAAGTGCTCTAAAAGATGCAACAAGGGAAGCTGGGAAATTCACGGCACTATGTACCATCACCCGGAAAAAGGTTTCTACATACTCTTGGGAGTTAAAATCAGAATGAAACATTGGTTTGCATCCTTACAACAATTTTCAGGAATAATTTAATCTGTATTATAGTTTTATGAAAATACTCTCTATGACTACTTATAAAATAAAAATCTGAAAATTAGTGTGATTGAAACATGTATAAAACATCCAAAGATAGAAATTATAGGACTTCCTCCCTTTGGAAAAGTCCAAAATTCTCCTATTTTTCTACCCCATCATCATTGGTTCTCATACCTGCCATCATCCAGGATGGCTACTAGAGCATCAAGTCTGCTCTTCAACAGGTGGGGAACGAGACTAAAAGGGAACATTCCCAACTGAGTAGGTTTCTTTAAGGGATCTTCCTGAAATTGAATGCAGTTCATTTCTTTACATTCCATTAGTCAGAAACTACATTGTTTGGCCACACTGAGACATAAGTGCAGCTGAATGGTGTCATCTTTTAGCTTGGTTTCCCTCATAAATTCGACACGTTTGTATATGAGAAGGGGAGGAGGAGGCATGTTGGGTAAGCAATTGGCAAGCACTGTAGAAGTCTCTATGGTTATTAGGACACGCTAAATTTTTAGATTATTTCTCTATTTGTACTGAATCAGGATCGTATGAAGTAGGAACAACAAACATTCTTCTTTGATAAATGTTTACATGTGAAATGGCATTAAATCACAATGGTGGAGAAATCCGTGTTTGCATTTCCCTAGATGGTTTCAGACAGTACCTTTAAATGCTTGCCTTAGTGTCATAATCAAATAGTTTATATAATTGTAGTCACTTCAACTTTATTTGCTGGAGAGCACAAGCTATATTTCATGCATCTGCATGACTCAGCTGTTGCTATATTGCAAACATTAGGCAATCCCAGTGGCATTTAAAAATAAACATTTTTTTCCCTTTCGAGCATTTGTGATCCACTGTGGCAGCTCTTCTGTCCTCAGCTGGGCTGGGTCTATCATCCACCTGTTGGCCAATCTGGTCAGAGGTCAGTAAGTTGGTTCTTCTTCAAGCACCAACCAGTAAGTTGGTTGTTCTTCTAGCAGTGAATAAAGAGAACAAGCCTAATGCTATATGGCCTCAGTGTGTCTCACCTGCTAACATTACATCAGACAAACCAAATCAAAGTGTTCAAAGTCATGAATCAGAGAGGTATATTACTTAGTAAGAGTAATTGTAAAATTCCAGGGAAAAGGGCAAGGTTATAGGAAGAACTAGGGCTAGTAATATAAGCTACCATAGTACAAATCTTCAGGATTGCACTTAGGGATTGACACAGTTGACCTCATTGAATTGATATAAAATCAATGAAGAAAGAAATGCATTTTAAGTAATCATCTTGTTCGGGCTTTTTGACTCCATACCTAGTAAAAACTGTTTCCAATGTATAACCTTATATTCTTTTTAAAAAATGGTCATTGAAGTTTAAATTTACCAGTTTTCCTCTGCTTTAATATTAAGAACTTATTCATCATTTCTCACACGAATCTCCCTGATTACTAGCCACACCCTTGGTTCACTACTATGTCAAAGTCTTCTACTAACCCAGAAGTAACTATAATTATAATTTAAAACTAAAGAAGGTAGCATAAATCAAGATTCATTAAAGCTCCAGCCTTATAATATTATTGTGAGTATTAAATGGATCTACACACATCAAAGCATTACAAATAAATGCCTGACAATAATAAACACTTAATTTACAGTGTGTAATTATTAACAAGTGTTTATTAAACATGTATTGCTTGCAAGATAATGCTATGCTAATTAAGGTTGACTTAAAAAATTGGACATTTTATTTTTAAAAATTTCACAATAAGAATATGTGCTTTTCCACTTAGAAGATATGTGATTTGGACAAATAATCCAGCTGCTGTGATTGTTGAATGTATTATTTTTTAGATAATACATTCATGATTTAAAGCAAAACAGCCATCTGAAGTACTTAGCAATGTCCTTTATATATTAGGCCCTAAATAAATATTCTTTCTTCTCTTTTTAACTTTCTGTATTGGTGACAGTTATGTCAGGAGACAAAAATCACACCAGTTACTTTGCCAACAGAAATGAACATAACAATTGTTGACCATGTACAAAGGTGCTAATTTGGTTACAGAAAAGTTTATGCTAAAAGTGCAGAGTATCATAGAGGCAGCAATAGCAGGAATCTGCCATCATCCCATGGCCAGGAGAACAAAAGTAAAATATTGGGATTATTGAAATTCAAAAATCTGAAGGAGGGTCCTAAGAAAATGAAACAGGTATTTGAGGAGTGGCCACGGGTGCTTGTAGGAATGTATTATGAGGCTGGTTCGGCAAATGTTGGGAAAACTACAAACTGGATTTCAGTTGTTGCTATATGGAGAAACTGTGGTACTGGGGTGAAGAAACATCATCAGAAAGGTGAAAACCCCCACAGCCACAGGGTGAAGGAAAACCCTGAGGAAAGAGCCAGTCACTTCTTTTCCAACCTTGCGGTCACTCATTCTCCCTCTCGGCAAAGCAGGTGCCAGTCTGAACATCACAAAACAAGGAGGGGAGCAGATTAAAGAGAAAATAGCTTAACAGCCCACTTCTGGTCTTTTTCTTCAACTCCCTTTATTGTTACATCCTTGTTTTCCTTTTTTTCTATCATTATCTTTCTTTCTTTTATCCTTTTTAAATTTTTTTTTCTCCTAGCTGGGTTTTCTTCTTTCCCTCTTTTCTTTCTTTCCTTTGGGCATGTAAATCCTGTCATCTTGAAAAGATATATTGACAGAAAACTAGGCTATTATCTTTTATGTAATAAGCAGATATGGAAATTATGTATAAGTTCAAGGAGTTCACATGATTATCTTTAAAAAATTGCATGGTGCCAGTCACTCTAAGTGACTCCATTCATATTATTAAATTATCACAATGACAAGGCTAATAGCAGACCTGAGGTTTGAACCTAGCCTTTTCAGACTCCAATTTTCATATTGTATTTTTTTCTATTGCACAGATTTCAGTTCATTTGGATAATGAGGAGTGAATAATGCAGTCATTTTCATTTGAACCAGGGAGGCCTCAAAAGAATGTGACAAGTTTGGCAGAGTGAGATGTGTAGAACATTATGAACATGATGAAATTTGTAAGCAAATTTAGGATGGAAAATTTAGGTAGGAAATGTTCCTTAAACAATATACAAAAAGGATATATAATAAACTAAAGAGTCATAAAATAATTGTAATATTAATGAATATAATTAATTATTTTGATTGGAGCAAATGTTTTAATTTTCTTATCAGAGATACACTAAGAATTTTTAAGAAAAATACACAAGATGTGATGAGCAATTCCCAGAATATAGTTTGGAAGTTAATTAACTGTACTTGGAAATAAAAATAATAATAATTAGCTTTCTTAGAATGTTAAGTTGCTCATTAACTGCTGTGTTGATGACAACTTCAAAAGCATATCTTATCTTGTATGAGAGGATTAATATCAACTCATGTATTCCCTGATAAAGAGACAGTATGAATTCAGAATCATAAAGATAAAAATACCACTGCATATTGTAATCACCAGAGATAATTGCTTTTTTTGTAATTAACATTTTAAAGCTTCTCCATGTCTTAGAATGAATTTACTCTGTGTAACTAAATCACCTAACATGTATAAGACACATATTAAATATTACTAAAGCCATCCTATTAAGTAGATAATTTGTAGCTATATTTATAACTATACAGAAGTCTTCAAATGAGAGTTAAACTGTCAAAAGGCTCATATTTCATCCTATGTGTCCACTTTGAAGCATAAATTTCAGCTGGACTACTTTTGTTATTCAGAATTACAAGAGCTTCAGTAAATTATTGGTCCAAAACTGAAGACACAAGTAAACTCATCAAAAGGAGAGAGAGAGAGGAAGAGGAAGAGGAAGAGGAAGAGGAAGAAGAAGAAGAAGAAGAAGAAGAAGAAGAAGAAGAAGAAGAAGAAGAAGAAGAAGAAGAAGAAGAAATAAGATGAGGGAGGAGGAAGAGAAGGAAGAAGGTAAAAGGTGAAGAAGGGAGAAAAAACTGGGAAAATCACTGATTTTGCTGAATGTAGGTGAAAAGGGGTAACATGATAATCATGAAAATTTAATCCCCTAGTACAATTTTTATCTATTAAGAATAAATTCCATTTCTACCTTTCTTGTTAAGAAATTCCAATAGCTAACAGATTTGAACAATTAGAATTTAAATTGTTTTTTTAATACAGTTAAAATAATAGTGGTTGTGCTTCAGTCACTAATGGAGAAAATCAGCCTTTGGTAGACCTCAGCTGTTAGGGTCTGCAGGTAAGTACTACTGAAAAATGAGGTTCTAAAGGTTTCTCAGGTACCAATTTTGGTGTTTCTCTTTCTCTCTGGATACACAACATATCTGTAAGTATATAAGAATTTGAAATGTTTTTAATTTTTAAACATTTAAATAAAATGTTGTTATACAATCATTGGAGATCAGTGCATTGCACAATTAAAACTGATTTTAGTCAGTTTGCTGGATGAGGGGTTTACTGAGAGTTGAACAGAATACACTGAAAACTGTTTTGCCTCCCTGCACCAAAGCATTGAGCCAGAATTAATTTTTTTTTTTTTTTAGTTGGTGGATTTTTCTTTTTTTATTTCAGAATATGAGAGGGGTAGAGACATTTTGGTTACACACATTGCTTTTGTTTCACGTGCGTCCAAGTTAGAGGAGTGATTCTCACCCATCTAGCGTGTGTGCATGTACCGGCTAGGTGTGGATTTATCCGTCTTTTCCTATCTCCACTCACCTACTTAATTTTTGATGAGTGTTATTTTTATATGTGCACATAAATGTTGATTGATCAGTTCTAATTTAATAGTGTGCACATGTGATGTTTGTTTTTCCATTCTTTTGATCCTTCACTTTGAATCAAATCCTACTTGTGCCTGATCAACTCCTCTGGGAAGTCTTGAGAACTACTTTTCCTGGTTCTCAGCATGAGCATGCTTGCCTCACTGGGGACCCTGTGACCAGCTGCAGCATAAATGAATTCAGGGTAGAATGGAGTGTGTGATTGGCACCGATGCCGTGTGATAGGCTCTCCTTTCCATCCTCGTCCCAGTACACTCTCTCTCCACCTGAGATCCATGGAGTTCTGGGTACTGGCCGTCCCATCTGGCTTTACTGTTCTATCTAGTATACTTTATTACCATATTGTAAATGCTGTAGTTGTCATCTACAATAATAACAAGACATTTAATCTCTTTAGAGAAATATAAAGTAAGTATGTCAGATTTACATTAAGTGTTTTATTTATTTTTTATATAAATCTTTTTAAATTTATTTATTTTTATTGTTTCAGGTTAGTTTGAGGGTACAGAGAATTAGGTTACGATGTTTGCATTTGTTAAGGAGAGTCCCTTTTATAATTGTTTCCCACCCCTAAGAGGTGTGCCTTACCCCTACCATTGTACCCATTCAGTGGGAGCACACCCTTCCCCTTCCTTCCTCACTGCTGTCAGTGCCTGGCTCTATTCCCTTGGTCACATCTGAAGTTTACCTGTAACTCTCCTCTGGAGGACAGTTACTATACATGACAGTGACTTCCCACCTCAGGAAAATGTGTCTCTTCCTGAGAGCTTTTTCTACCGTCAAGAGCAAGATTAACTTGTACCTAGGGCATAGTGGAAGTGTCCCAAAATAGAGATAAACGGCTTATTCTTTAGCTTCCTGGACCTTTAGGGACAATTCTGTGGTAGGTTCTATACAATTTCTCAGATGTCTCTAGTGGAGTTGAGTTCAATTTGTTCCCAGCATTAATGGTCCACTTGTTACATTTCCTTTCGTGGCTATATATGTATTATTTCCACATAGATAATTATTCCCCTTTGATGTGCTTCCTGGAATTGCCTGCCATAAATGCTCCTTCCAAGACTTAAAAGAGGCACTTAAAATGTCCTTATATCCCCACTTACTTCATTAGTGTTCTTGTCCATGGACTCCATTTGGGGGGGAAATCATGCTAGGAGAGTTGGTGTTAAAAGTGCTCCTTAGAAAGTAATCTCCCAGAATAAGGTCTGGAAACATCCACAATTTTTGTATTCATTGGCCACAAGTCAGTTATTGCTTGACTTGGAAGGCTAGTTGTTTTGAATAAAACTGGGAGCAAACTAGAGATATGGGAGAACTACTTTGCTCTTCATTCCATTTGAGTTGATACTTGCTATGGATATAAATGTTATGTGGAATCTCTGGAAAAGAACAAAGGGAAAATTTTTCTTTAGGATTCAAGAGGAAAGTCATGACTGTGCATTGAGAATTACTCACTGTCCAAAAGCAGTTGCTAGAATGCTCCTGGGCTCTGGCAGACTAGGTGCCTAGTCATTAATAATGAAACATGAATCAAATATACCAAGTCCTGAATTGAAGAAGTAGAAGAAATGCATTGTGTGTTGAAAATGGTATGCTAGGTGTCAGGCCTGAGAAAAACTAATGCCACCTGCCCCGTGCCATATCGCCCACTTCACATTTTTGCATCTATGTGTCCAATCTCTTTATGTCCATCTACGTCCAGTATTAAGTATTTTATATCACCTCAACAGATGTTTGTGATTTGAAAATGTACTAATGGTTAAAGCTATCTCTGAAATAAAAGGTCAGGAGAAATAGTGCAAGTAGCCAGAGATTTGAATAATATGCTTGTTATGAGATAGTAATACAGTAATGACTTAAAGACAGAAGTTTCAAATGGAAGTTCAAGGGGCTGGACAGGGGAAGATTACAAACTAGGGACAATGAGGTCTGGAGTAGAGACCTATAAATGGACATTGGAATTTGTCACAAATTGTGTAGATATTTGTAATTCATATCAATGCATGGGGTGAATAATGGAGGTTATAATAATAATAATATAATTATTATATTTTTATAATAATAGGGTTATAATGGCTCACTCTAGTTTATTAACAGTTATTAACAGTTATTACCACTGATGTGATAGTCTTGGTGACAGAAGTTGGCACCAATGATGAGTCCTGTAGCAAGAGTTCCTTGTTATCAAGGCTGATGTAACTACTGACAAGACTGAATAACTGACATCTCAGCAGCTGAGAACATCATTTCTGACATGGCACTTTGATATGTTACCTTCCTTTAAAGAGAGCAAACAGTTGTGTTCTACATAGATACTCATATCACACTGGTCCTACCCTGGAGGGAAAGGTAATTCATCTTACTCAAACTGATAGCAGTATGAGTTTGTCATTTCTAGTGCCTCTGCACATGCTCTGCACGCTCCCTGAGTGTCTGCTTGTCCCACGCAAGGTCCTTTACTGCATTGCCTTGAATGAAGAAACTCATCTGTTCAACGTAGCCTTCATGGCATTTTCTTAGTTATTGTACGAAGATATTTGTATTCTGCCTTTAGTAAGTTTTGCCTGTTTGATGAGAATATTTCAGATTGTATATAAAACCAGCACATTGTACCCCTTGATTGTGCTAATGTACACGGCTATGATTTAACAATAAAAAAAAAAAGAAAGAAAGAAACTCATCTGAGGGCAAAGGATGCAATAATGAGCTCGTGACAAGAGAGTCTCAGGTCTTAGTACGTTATCACCCAGAAGCTGCCAGGCTAGTAGAAAGTTGGAATGGCCTTTTAAAGGTAGAGAATGGAGAAAATGCTCAGTAAGGTTTATGTGGTCTCCCTCACAATGTGTTGTGTGAATAAAGTCAATAGCCGTTGCATGACTCCAAGCTCCAAAAATACAAATCTCTTAGAACCAAGGTGTAAAAGGAACATCCTATCTCACCATCACTCCCGATGAGTCACTGGAATAATTTGTGTATTTCATTGTGTACCTGGAGGTAGGTATATACTTGAGGTCTTTGTTCTTGAAAGAATATGGTGCTTTCAGCAGAGACTATTATAAGATTTTCATTTAACATATAATAGTGGATGGCTGTCCCCTATTCAATGCATTCCTCCCTGAATTATTATGGGGATAAAAACTTTTTTGGTACATTGATAGCCTTTATAGCGCGTGAGTCACAGTTATAAGTGTGTCTATCTTCTGAACAGCATTCATTGTACCTGTTAGGAAGGTTTTTACCTCACTTCTCTACTTCCTGACTTCTGATGATTTTTACTTCTTTCTCTGCTCATGCAATGTGATGAAAATGGGCATAGCTATGAGCAACTGATGAGTGGCAGTTTCTTCACAAGAATGCACCATCCATGCATCACATATTTTGCAGAGATTTTTTTGAGAAACATGAAATCACCAGGTGACTTAGCCCCCTATCAGCCCAGATATGACTTCCTGCAACTTCTGGCTTTTTCCAAAAATTTTTTTTTTTAATTTTTTTTATAGATAAAAATACGCACCATAGATGTGGCCCGACCCACTACCCTCCTTCCCCCTAAACCTCCCCCCTCCCTTCCCCTTCCTTGGCCCTTTCCCCAAAGTCCTGTGGTATAGTTGGGTTATAGCCTTCATGTGAAATTTAGCTTCATAGTAGGGCTGAGTACATTGGATACTTTTTCTTCCATTCCTGGGATACTTTGCTAAGAAGAATATGTTCCAGCTCCATCCATGTAAACATGAAAGAGGTAAAGTCTCCATCTTTCTTTAAGGCTGCATA
>CAUYPK010064405.1:0-48067 GCA_963574355.1 Loris lydekkerianus
CCATACCTACAGTGCATCTTAGAATGGGTACAGGCAAAACCTACTAAATGCAGAATACAAATGTCTACATGCAATAACTAATAAAATGCCATGAAGGCTACGTTGAACAGTTTGATGGGAATATTTCAGATTGTATATGAAACCAGCACATTGTACCCCTTGATTGCACTAATGTACACAGCTATGATTTAACAATAAAAAAGAAATAGTTTAAGTCATTTTCTTACATACATTTTCTTATTTACATTTTTTATTTCAAATTTTATTCAGCACTGTGTATTACTTTTTTAATACTGAAAAACAATTCATAGTATTAAGGCAAAAAGAAGTTAATTTTACAGAAGTAGCTTTTTTTTTTTTTTTTTTAAGTGATGAAGGAAGGTTGTTCTGATTAAAGAGCAAACAAAGGAGAAACTGCTAAACCTGGAAGGAAAGAAGGAAGGGAGGGAAGGAAGGAGAGAGGAAGGGGAAGAAAGAATTTCCAGGCTGTTAAAGCTTGAAATAAAAATGTCTATAGGATGCTAATAGAAGTTAGCAAAATGTAATTTAGAAATCTTTATAGGTTCAAAACTCCTCTACCAAGACTTCCGGCATAGAAAGAAGAATTAACTTCCTTCAGAAATATTTTCTATAGCCACCAATATTCTCAGTCTTTCTTCAGTTCTAAGAATCAAAG
Organism: Loris lydekkerianus; assembly: GCA_963574355.1. Lineage (NCBI taxonomy): Eukaryota > Metazoa > Chordata > Mammalia > Primates > Lorisidae > Loris > Loris lydekkerianus. Next base: position 677 of record CAUYPK010064405.1, read on the forward strand.
TCAAAATAAAAATAAGCTCCATTAGGGAAGATGCTTTTGATGACACTGTCTGAGGAATATCTAGAATAGTGTTGGACCCTGGCGGGACATGATGAACAATTGCTAAGAATTAAGGTTTCTGGCACACATCACCAGGCCCTGTCTCTATCGCCTATTCTCTTCAGAATAGTAATGGTGATTTGGCCTACAGCAAGAATGCTATCAAAGCCATAAATAAGACAAATAGATTTTAGAAGGAAAATCAAAATTATCCTTGACAGGATGGACCCATGATCCCAAATGAGGTAGATCAAATTTCAAAAGGATACAAACTGAATCTTTCATTTAGTTTTCAAAACATTTATTTCTCGATTTCAAAAATTGAAACTGATATCAGGATAACCCAACAATGGGAACACAACTTCTAACTAACACCACCTTAGGCTGTGTTTATAGGAGTGAAGTAAAAAAGGAGCATTCATCTTCTGTTATGTGCTGGGCCAACATGTCTCTACTACTGAATTTGGGTCTGGGAACGAGGTTTTACAGCAGACTTAATCAAGTAAGGACTTACTCATCAGTACAGGATACAAGCAGCCTGGAAACCCTGCCCTGTTGTCCTAAAATTTCAAGGTTTCAGGCAACTGCCTGGGTCCTGGGTTCTTGGAGCACTCTTGGCCAAAAAATGACCAGGCATCTCAAAATATAGCAAGCATGAAACAAAGTTCATTGAGCAAGAGAAAGGTAGGTTTACAGAGTATGAGTAAGATACAGGCTTACAGACCAAGATGCGTTTGCTACTGACAGTGAACAATCTCCACTGGGCAAGTGGACAAAGAGGCAGAGAGATGAGGGTTATGGTGTACAGTTCTCTTTTATACCACCCAGGGTCAGGCCTCGCATGCCCTTCAGAGGTCATCTTGTAATTAGAGTCTTACTGCGCATGCAGACCTCCCCTGAGCCTCTCTGAGACGCCACATGATAATTAGTCTCAAGGTTGTTTTAGGTTCAAGACTATTGTACCTCTTGTTAAGCTAGAGAATCATTGACATTCTTTGCAGTTGGGATACTAAGTTCTGATTGGCAGATTGCTAGGGGGAGCCCTCCTCCTCGGGTGTGAGCAATGGCTTGGGACAAAATTAAGGTAAGTGGCACCAAGATGGCAACTGGGAGCTCAGCTCTTGTCCTTCCTCAGGAAAGGTGTTCCTAACCACCTACCTAACACTGTGAGGGCTGATTTAGAGGGTCTAGGGAGATTTCAGCTGAGGAGAAAGACCTATCTTCAGGAAGGCATAGGAATGTTCTTTCCTACTCCATGGAACAGAGCTATGACCAACTGCAAATGCAAGTGTGAATTTGGCTCAATATAAAGAAGCACTTTCTAAAAGGTATAATATGCTCTAACCACATGTGGGAAAGTAAGCAAGCACTAGTTGATCAATAAGGAATGTTCTGGAAGGAATTCCTGCATTGGATGATAGGTGGCACCATCTGGCTTCCAAGTTGGGAACCTGGAGACTCACTGTGACCCATACAGGGATTTTGTTTGTTCTACAAAACATTTAAAATTAATTTTCTCAAATGCCTTTGAGGAACAGCAACTTTCTGGTCCAAACAATCCAGAGTACTCTTTATTGTCCGGAATCCTAGCTGCTTTACATTCTTAGGCTATCTGCCCAGCTCCTACGGGCATTTGCATGTGCCATTCCAACTCTTAGACAACTTCCTTTTGTGACTCAGCTTCACCACAAAGCAGTCACAGGATGTTCTACCATTAGAGGACAGAAGAGATAGGAACTTGGCAATGAAAAAGGGAAAGCAGAATTTGTGGGTGAAGGTGGTTAAGGCTGGAACGTTTCTCTTGCTCTACCTCACTACACTATAGCCTGCGTCACACCCTGCCTCCCATTGTTTTTTCTCCCTCTCCTCATATATGTTTGAATTGCATAGGCTCTTTTCCCCTTTTCCTCAGCCTCTAGGAACTCAGTCAACTTTAAGTGTAAATTTCCACTCAGGATTCAGAAACTTTTATTTTCAATGCAGCCCAGAAAAGCGCCGTTCGGGTTGACTTTTCTTACTAATTTTAGCCATTCCAGAAGGCCTTGGTGAGGACCTGGCTCCTGCACTCTGTGGTTGGTGTAATGCTGCCATCTGGTGATTGTTCAGACAAAGTGCCTGAGGCATCTGTCTCCTCCAAGGCAGAAATGTTTCAAACTTCTAGGTCAATAGAGTAGTCCCTGTCCCAGGTAGGGGCCACCCAATTGACAAGAGTAAGATCTAACTTCACAAAAACAGTTGTATGCTGAAAAAGGTTTTATATATATATATATATATATATATATTTTTTTTTTTTTTTTTTTTTTTTTTTTTAATTGTTGGGGATTCATTGAGGGTACAATAAACCAGATTACACTGATTGCATTTGTTAGGCAAAGTCCCTCTTACAATCATGTTTTGCCCCCAAAAGGTGTGATTATCATGATAATCAATAATTATTTTATAATGATATTAATAGTGTTCTAGTTAAAGTAGATAATATTAATACTGATATTCTGCCACAAAAATTATACATGCATTTGTATAATCCTTTACATGTGCTTAAAGTATATGCACATAAAAAAAATTCATGTTTATATCATCTCCTCTACTCAAGTAATATACTATTACCACATTCATTCTCTTCCCCATGAGGAGACAGAGAGGATAAGTTGCATACTCAAGATCATGCAGCTCACAAGTAGAAGACTCACAATCTAAACCCAGTACAGCTGGCTTCATATTTTCTAGATGACTCAGCAAGGAGCCTAACTAGATTTCAGTAGCATCCATTGTAGAGAAGTATGCCCCCTTGAGCTATGGGATAGGCAGGGTGGAGGAACTAAGTTGTCTAAAGAGGCATGAAAAAAATCATCCTGGGCTTGGTGAGGGTGAAGGACTTCATTCCGTGGTTCTCAACCTTCCTAATGCCGCAACCCTTTAATACAGTTCCTCATGTTGTGGTGACCCCCAACCATAAAATTATTTTTGTTGCTACTTCATAACTGTGATTTTGCTACTGTAATGAATTGTAATGCAAATAGCTGATATGCAGGATGTATTTTCACTGGTCACGACCCACAGGTTGAGAGCCGCTGACCTAACTGGTTTAGAACAGGAGGCAGCCAATAGCAGAAAGTTCGGGTGATAAGATCAGTTAAAGGAAAAGGATAGCGCGGATAAGTGCAAGATGGAAGGCAAGGCCCCTATTTACTGGGGTAAGAAAGACCTTTGGTTCCTTGGGCATATTAAATGTTGGGGGGAAATTCCATTGGGGGTAATGAGATGTCTCAATTTCCTCCAGTCCTGTCCTAAGCTAGCTTCAGGAACAGGGGGAAATTGGCTTGGACATGCAGGTATCACGGCCATTACTCTTACCAGGTGCCATTGCCTTCCTCAAAGTCAAGCCCTCCCTTGTAATACACATTAGTGGTGGGTGTGGAAATTATAAATAACACACATTTGTAGTTGTCTGTTTGTTTAATAATCTATCATAGCCATCCTTGGCTAGGCAATTTCTCATCCTTTGTCTCATTTAATTTCTACAACTCTATGGGAATATTTAGAATTTGGAAACCTAACATTTCAGTGTTTATAGTCTAGTTGCTGTAAAGGTACTTTAGGAGGAAAAAGATTTTTAAACTCCTGAAGAAAGTAAACCATCTGTAAATTGGCCCACACTTTGGTGAGTCTCTGGAAATGATTCAGATGCATGCACTTGAATTCTGAAACAAACACGAGATGAATAAGCTTCCACTCTTGTGAGAACTATGCCCAATTCTACCGTTTGATCCATGAAGTTTGGTTGTTTTACAAATTCACTTAAATGAGTTTCAAGATTTGTTTGTTGTGTTTTACACAACTGAATCAAGGTCCAGGTGCCATGTGTTATGGCAAATGTTATTAAGCAAGAGCTTATTCAAAAGTATAGGACACAAATGACTTGGAATCAGCCCTGTGAAGGCCAATTTAAAGGAACCAGTGAGATTTAACCTGAGGAGAAAGGCCAAGAGCGTACAAGAGAGCAGTCTTCATGAACAGTTAACAAAAGACAACAGTAACATCACACATACACTCTTTTAGAGGAAATTACTCTTTCTACCTTTTAGGAACACTTCATGTTTGTGGTGGTTTATTTTCATTTGGACCAAACTGGTATGAACCAGCCAGCACATGGACAAATGGACTCTAACTTATAACATATAATTTCTTTCAAGCATTGTAAGAAGGGGAATAGAAACCATCATATATGAAGCTTATATTACGGAATAGCAGTTACTTAGAGATTGTTTGGAAGTTGGAATAATAATGGTACATTAGAAGTCCTGCACAGTTTATGGTACAAATATTGAGCCAAAACACATGGAAATAGCAAGAGGTTCCAAGGTCTGTCTTGTATATCCTTCACCAAGTCTCAATCCCTCTTGTCAAATGTTTTGGGGTCCCCTTAAATTTATATAGTCTGGGAGTGTGGAGTGAGGAGTTAGTCCTGTCTTGTCCTCTCCTATCCATATACTTTGTCACTTACAGAGGGCCCCCCTCCCCCAGGGCTGAGCAGAGACAGGCTGTGGTAGGTCCTAAGGACATATGGGGAGCTTGAAACAGGTGGTTTGTATGAAAAAATTCTTGAGGGCATGCTGTCCACTTGACAGGGTTACTTAGTGAGAGTCTCCAGCCAAAGTAGCTAGGGCCCTTTGAATATTACTGAAAACATATTTGAAATTTTGATCTCTGCTTTTGAAAAATTACTAACATAGTCATCATTTATAAGTTGATATAAGGAGGAAAATAGGTGATATTTTTCCTAGCTCTAAAAGGATCTAAAGATTTCTAATATTACGTTAATTATCACAAGAACAGTAAGGTCTTAAATATTACACAAGCAAAATTAAAATTGCTGGTGTAAATATTACACAAATTAAATATACAGGCAAGCAAACGTCTTATAAGAAATATGCAATGAGTATACAATGTTTCCTCCAACAGCAGGTAAACAGTATCATATTTCTTAGGTTAAAGGCTCTATAAAAGTTGCACATCAAAATTAAAAGAATATCTCTCTGGCAGCTCCTTCCATACAAGTGTTCATTTTTGTAGACTTTTATAAGTCTTTGTTATAACCCCACTACATTGTTATTATTTGTGTTTAAATAGTCAGTTGTCTTTTTGAGAGATTTAGATAATACATAAAACAGTTAATTCTTATTCACATTATTTTTTCATTCAGTAACCTAAAGATGGTTTTCAACTGTCTTTTTGCCTAGATTATTTCTAATAAGAAATTTGCTGCTATTTTTATCTTTGTGAACACTATACTTAATACTCTTTTATCTCTGGATGATTTTAAGGTTTGTTTTTATCTTAGTGTTAAACAATTTTATTTTAATATTCCTTAGTGTAGTTTTCTTCCTGTCTCCTGTGATTGGAATTTGATGGACTTTTTAAAACAACCTTTTCTTTGAAACATTTTTCCAAATGCCTCCCCTCTTCTTTGGTGCTTTCCAAGTATCTACGTCTTAGGCTACTTAGAGATATCTCACCGTGCAATTTTCATTTTTAATTTTTTTTAAATCTTCATGTTTCACTTGGGATAGTTTCTGTGGCTGTGTCTTCACATCACTAATAATTCTACAATCTCAAATCCCATCCAGTATAATTTTTACTTGAGATCTTGTCATTTTTATCCCCAGAAGTTCAATTTGGGTCTTTTTTACTATCTTGCATATCTCCACTTAACTTATTTCATCTTTCCTCTAGCTTCTTGAACATATGGAATGGAATCATAAGTATTTTAATGCCCTTATCTAATAATTCTAACATCTGTGTCAGTTCTAGGTTGGTTTCAATTTATCGATTTTTCTTCTCATTAGGGGTTATATTTTTCTGTTTCTTTTCATGCCTGAATTTTTTTGCTGGATGCCAAACATTAGGCATTTACCATGTGGGTGCTAGTTATTACTATATTCCAGTAAATATTCTTTACCTTGGGTATAAGAAACAAGTTACTTGGAAACAGTTTAATTTGTTCAGGTCTTTCTTTTAAGACTTATTAGATGGGACCAGAACAGTGGTCATTCTAGGGCTAATTACTCTTCACTCCTGAGGCAAGTCTGAGTACTCTACCCTCTAATCCCCTGTGAGTTATGAGGTTTTGCATTCTGGCTGGTGGGAGCATTCCCTATTCCAGACCCTGAATGAGTCCCGTCTCTATGCATCTCCTTCCTCTCCCTGACTCTGCCCCACTCTGGCTGACTCTGTCTTTCTAGATGCCTAGCTCTGTTTCCCCAACTTCAGGAGTCTGCCAGGTTCTCCCTTACTTCCCCTTTCTCACAACAAGCCCTGCAGACTCTCTCAAGGCAGCAAGGTAGGTAGTTACAGGGTTCACATCATTTGTTCCTAGCTCTCGGGAATTGCCATCTTTAATTGCCTGATGACCATTGGCTTGAAAACCTTTTTCATGTATCTTGCCCAGTTCTTTAGTTGTTTCATATGGGAGAAGAAGTCTAACCCCTATCTCTCCAGCTTTACAGAAGCAGAAGCCACGCTGAGATCTATGACTAGCAAATATTTTCCATATTTTACTCTTAGCAACAGGCAATAGCTAAGTCAAAGACTTTGTTTTCTTGAAATTTTGCTTAAAGTTCCTCTACCTCTCTGGGATTCAGCTATTAAAAAATTTATGTCCTTTGATTTTTAGCTTTAATTTTGAGGGTGGATTAAAGAATATGAGATTTATAATGTTTAATTCTATAAAGTTGGGTTTCTTTCTCCTTAGTTTGTCCTCAGGGTGAAGTGGTTGGGATTTGAGCTGGGCCCATCACCTCTGGAACAGTGTGTCTCTTGATGTCTTTGCTCAGACTCACAGATAGTTAAGTCTGGCCAGCGCCAGGCCTATGGGGAGATGGGAGATGCTTCTCTTGTTAGGGGAGTTATCCTTTGAGTTTGAGTCCAGGAGAAGCTGGAATCCTTTTTCCCCACTGTACTCTTCTTCATTTAGTCATTCAATCAAAGCCAAATCCCCCGTCTCTCATGTGGCTGCCAGATACCCAACCATTCTACCCACTAGCAATCATCCTTTCTCTTCAAACCACTTCCTCACCAGTGTCCAGTCTCCCAAGACAAACAGTGCTTCTCCCTCTGCTCCTTGGTGTTCCAAGTAGGTTACATTCCAATCCCCTTCCTCCTACGAGAGTTCTTATTCTCTAGCCTAGACTGTAGTAAATTTGAAAGAATTTCTCATTAAATAAGAAAAAAATAATCACATAATTTAATCTTTGGCAAGATAAAACCACCTATTTTTCCCCCAACTCAGAATACATAACACAATATTTATGTAAGAAGCTACAGATTTAGTATTTTAAGACGCTTGTGTTTGCAAAGTCATGACCTGCCCACACATAACGTTATTCTTTCTCTGCCTATTCTAGCCTCTCGTGGTGACAAGACTGGTCTAAAACATGAGTACAGACTTGTAGTCGTATAAATATTCTACACAAATAGTCTAAGCTAGGAAGGGATTCTTATCCAAATTTTGTTTAAAAATATACACACATACACATTCACACATATATACATATATACGTATGTCAGTTTTTGTCTCTTGTTTTATTAGTGTGGCATTTGAGACATATGTGTTTCCTTCTGGATTTTCCTCCCCTTAGTAAAGATTCATCTCACAACCATAATGTTATTTAGTTTTCAGAGATGTTGGTTCTCCTTTCTCTGTTCCGTATTTTATTCTCTTCATGTTTTACTCTTTTTTTTGAAGTGATGCAGTTTTACATGAACTCTCTGACAATTGAGAAGAAATCACCCTTGAAATTCCCTCATTTGTTTATATTTCCATGCAGGGGCATTTGTGGGCATTCTGCAGCACGCCAGGTGCCTGGAAGGATTGGGATGTTTCTACTTTACTAACCTCAACACCTCTTTCCTTCCACAGGCGCCAGGGTAGACAGAGCCAACAGCTGTCAGTCTGACAGCAGTGGGTTCCTGGAGGAGCCCCTGGAGCCACTGCCCTTGCAGGTAGGAAGGTGTAACAAAACCCTCAATGCCAAGCCTCAAGGCCCACTGCAGTCCTATCAACCACCTCGCTGCCCTAACCTCACTCACAGCTAACTCAGAAAGAAAACTTAAAGTGAACGGCTGACACATGCCACATGCACTCAAGGAGTGGGGGATGCTGGAGGCCATTACTAAAGGTGTCAGGAAGCTCAGCCTCCCTTTCCTTTTTATTTTATTTTGATTTTTCTAAACAAGGAAGCTGGGCCTTATAGAGAGGAGGTCCTAAAGCAGTTAACTGGTGTAAAGCCTCAGTTATCACTCTGACTTCGGAATCAATGGCAATAACAAGAAAATAAAATCTCCTTAAACCAATTGCCTCTCTCACTTTTGTCCTGGTTTCTCCAACAGGTGCATTCCTTGCCAAGCAGCCAGAGTGCTGCTGAGAAGGCAGGTGGAAAGGCCAGGGATCCCAGCTGCAGCCTCCTCCTAGTACATGACTATCAACAGGAGGCAGACAAGTCTGACTCCGGGAGTATGGTGAGCACATCATTTTCAAGCCGGGACTGGAGTGTCCTGGGAAAAAAGGCCTCGTTATCTGTGATGGAAGAAGAGTATCAGCCTGAGGCCATGGAAGGGTCACCAGAGCTGTTGACCCCAGACATGGCCCTTGTCAAAACTTCTGTTGGGGGAGAACACCCAGGGAAAGATAGTCACCTCTGGCAGCGTCTGCCAATCCCCCACACTAAATACAAGATCATTGGAGGCACAGTAACTCCTAAATGTGATCATCCTCTGGGGTTTATGGAGACCCACATCACAAAAATAAAGGATGGGTATCTGGGGCCTAAGGGAGCTGGAGAAGGGCACATGCAAAGCCACCACTGTGAGTCTCACAGGTCACCTGGAAATGACCACATTCAGGGCAAATTCCCTCATGTTGACTCTGAGGCCTCAAGGGAAGAGGAAAGCTATAGACTCTGTCCTGACACTAACAACAACTTACCAGCAGAAGAAAGTCCACTCCAGCACATCCCCAAGCACAGTGAAGTCATGCCCTATTCTGTTGACCTTGTTCAAACATCTGCAAAATCCATTCCCCACCTCCATAAAGTGCTTGGAGATGCTGCCCAAGTGAAGCCAAGCTATAGTGCTTTGAGTCAAATACCACCTAGGACAGAAGCTGAGATGGGAACTCTTCCTCCATCTGCTGACTCAAACACTGGCAGCTCCAGATCTGTGATGACCCAGATGTCCTCTGATCTGGTGTCAGCTGCTCAGAGTGCTGTGGCCTTGGGGACTCATTCTAGAGGAACATCTTTGGAATATACTATGTGTGACCCTGTTGCCACAGGACCAGGTCTGGCGACAGAAGAAAGACAGTTCAAGGATACTTCCATTCAAACATCTGCATGTGAGCCCAGGCCCTGGCATTTCTATTCATCCCTAAGAATAAAGACCTTGACACATGGACCCCAGCCGCTCACCAAGTCTGTCTCTCTAGACACAGGCTTCCCTAGCATCTACCCAGCGGGCATCTGCGACACTGTTCCTGCCCAGTGCTGTGCCTGCTGTCGTCACTATCCCCACTGCACTTGGGAAACACAAAGCACTGGGCCTGCACCCTGGGTCTGTAGGCCTTGCCTTTACTCACATACTGATCACTCAGAAGACCAGTTTATGAAGACTTTGAAAGTCCTGCAGGACACGACAGTGAGGGAGCTATGTTACGTAAGTGTTCACTTTTGCACAGGTGGGAAGGCAGATGCACAGTGACAGACACTCCAGGAACGGTGTTCATCCTTCTTTTCTGAACATGAGCTCTCGGGGCACACCTTTCTGTTTCAAATCACAAGTAACATTTATAGAGCGCATGTTTATGATATAGTCTTACAAATTTCTTCTTGTTTGATACTTCCAATCAATCATCTTTTGAAGTAAGGAAGGCAAATTTTATTATTAATTGCCATTTTACAGAAGGGAAAGATAAGGCATTGAATCATAAATTCATATGCATAAGGTTATAAACATAAATGTATCTGTACCTCATGTACAGCTCATGCTAGCTGAGAAGTACTGTGTCTGAAATTCATTTGGCTGTATATTATATAGCCTATACTTACAAAAACCATCTAACCTGTCTGAGCCTGGCTTGTAAAACAGGGAGACACTTCATGCCATTGACACAGGAGTGTTTTGGTGTTAATTCAAATAAACCTAGTAAAGCCTGCAACACACTCAGTCACTCAGCTCAGTGTGTGGCACATAGAAAGCTCTGGGAAATGTTCATTGTGTAGGTGCTACTTTCGTTATCAATTTTTGTTACTATTTTAATTATTGTTCAGGCTTTGAACTTACAGCTTCTCATGCCAAATAGAGGGACTTTTGGTCTACCTTTGCTAAGCTTTTGTAAAAGTGGACATTGGGGTAACTGAAAACTAAATGACCCCAGTCTTTTTCAACTCTGGATCAATCAACAAGTGTTTAACAAGTCCTTCCAGTGCCCGCTCATTAGTGGTTCTCAAGGTAAGGTATGATTTAGACCTTCAAGGCTAGCCATTGATTAAAAAGTTGAGTCTATCACACATGAAACCACATGTAGAGAAAGTTAGGAAGGTGGGGTGGGTGTGGCACAGACAGTGTGGATCTGCAATTATTCAAAGAAGAGTAAGAAGGGACCATGATTTACTAAGCACCTACTGTTTAGAACTTGTGGGTTGCCTTCCCATTCTTTTAATATTTACTGAGTGTCTGTGCTAACCACTTTATATTATGTCATTTAACCTTCCCTTTCATCCATATTTAAGGTATTATCACTGTCCCTAATATGTGCCAGTTTCTTCCTCTTTTATAAATGAGGAAACTAGAACTGAGAGGGTTCAAATCACTTTCCCAATGCCTCCTTACTAGTAAATGATAAGTCCAAATTCAAATTCAAATTTGGGAACACCAAACCCTTGGCAACTACACTCCAGACAAAGAAGTGTCCAACTTTAAAGTATCTACATCTATGTAAGTGTAGTACTGACATTAGGAAGTGATTCTCTGAAAGATAAAACAAATTACTTCATTGTCCTTCAACAGATAAGAATCTACATAAATGTAATATAAACAAAGCAAGTGATTACATGAAAGGTTAAATAGTTACCACATCATTTTTTTCAAATTGCAAGACCTTTCAGCTTTGAGAATTTTTAAAAGATAGCCATTAATGAGGGTTGAGCTAGTAACAGAAGGTTTCATTTAGGCATTAAAATAAATTCTGGGTATATTGCCCAAAAGTTTAGTGGAAGAAAAGAACAAAGACTAATGCAAAGTTCAAATCCTGGAGAATGGTAGGGTCCTCATCCCCCCGCCGCCACCACCACTATCATCATTATCATCATCATTATTTACTGAGGGATTTTAAATGTTCTAAAGCAGTGGTTTTTTAGCTGGGGATAATTTCCTACCTCCCACCATCCCAGGTGACATTTGGCAATGTTTGGAAACATTTTTATCTGGCAGAACTTGGAGGGGGTGGTTACTACTGGCAAGAAGTAGGAAGAGACCAGGGATGCTGTTAAACATCTGAACAGCCATTATGAGAAAGAATTATTTAGCCCAAAATGTCAATAATGTCAAGGTTGAAGAACTCATGTCTAAGGGAATAAACATTTACTTGATCACATAGTTCATATGGAAAAAATGTTACAGATAAAAGATAGCTGGAGGAGACATTTGAGAGGGTGTAGAGGAAAAAATGTTAAATCCTAGAATTAGGTACCCCAGTTTCCATGATGAAAAATGGGTTGTTTATCTAACATAGAAATAGATATCCTGAAAAAAGATTATTTTTCTAATTTAAATTTTAAGATAAGCTTTAGAAAGTTACACGAAATAGATCATATTTAGTGTTACATTTTGTTAGAAATAATAAAATTATACAAATCAAATTTATGCTAAAAACTCTGGGAAAAAAATGGTCCTTCTAGACCAATGTCATTCTTTTAGTGTACATTAGACAGGTATTTATTCCATAATACGATATGATCTAGTTTCTGTTTACATTGCCACTCTTTAAAACAAGGTAAGTCATTTACTGGTTGCATTAAGAAGAGAAATAACAAACATGACTCCATAGACTAAGAAGCTAGAAATCTAGTGCATCAAACTGACTTTGGGAAACACCATGACTTATCTATGTCAACAGCTGTATCTTGGTGCTCATTTAGTCTATCATTTTTTCAGTGATATGACCACAAATGAAATAGGAATAAAGGGTAACACAGCTTCCCATGGCACAAACTGAAAATATGTCCTACATAATAAGGTTATTTAAAATAAGTGAGATGCCTGTGATAAGTTGACTTAGACATAGGAGGAGCCAGTGTTGGGAATGGCTAAAGGGTGGGCCTCACTACAGGTGCCAGGAGGGCGTCTAATCCATCAGGCAAACTGTGGTGTCCAGAGAGCACCTGCCAGAGCAGGTCAATAGCACAGCCTAGTAAGGCTTTCAGTGGGAGAGGTTTGGCAGTCCGTTGGATTTTGGAGGAGTCCTTGTGAACTTGTGTGGTTGTAGGAATTGAAAGAGCAAGTGGCATCCGGCACCTGTAGCAGATTAGCGGGTAGAAGGACTCCAGCTTCTTCAAGGAAGGCAGACTGGATAGATCGGGAAACCACCCTGAAGACACTCAGGCACCGTAGTGCAGAGCCAGGTACAGGTGCAAACACTGTTTAAAGTGGGGACAGAAGAGTACACCCTGAGGGTGAACCGGAGCTCTTCAGTTCCTCCAGCCTCATGCTGAGAGAGGGCCATGGGCCTGAAAAGCCCCAGCTGTGTGGAAAGATTTGGCAGGTAGACGTAGATGTTCTTTCCAATTTGACACTTTGACATATCAGCATCCCTTCTGCAGAAAATAGAAGAGATTTTGTGGCCCATTATGCACAAAGGCCGTCATCAGACTTTTGTGTAGATTTAAATGAGCAGGGGTTTGAGAGTGTGAAGGCCACTGTTTCATGGCTTCTGATACCTTCCTTGTTTCATATTGCCTCTGCCTTCTCTTCTTTAGGAGTTACAACTTTACTAAAAGGAGGAATTTTTATATCAAATTTATTTGGCAATATACACCTGCTGAAACAGATACTACATAGCTTTTCATAGATGTCAGTGCATTTCTTTTTATTTAGATCCAAAGAATCAGAAACATACACCCCAAGGAAACAATCAAAATATACACACATGTATATACATGCATGTCACATGCATATTTGCCTTCATATGCAGGTGTACACATGTGCACATGTTCACATGCAGAAAAGCACATGGGAATAAAGAATTGCATTTCCTATGAGAGGAGGCTACTTATAGAAACTTAAAGAACAGAGAGAAAAAGGTCAGTACATACATTATTGTCTACTGTGAGTGAATTTGGGGTTTTAAGGCCTAAAGAGTATTCTGGAGAAAAATGGCTTTAAGTTAGATGCTAGGTACTAGCTGGAGTTAGAAAAAAGTATTTATAATAAAATTAACAGGAAATAGGTTAAAGATGGATAATAGCTCTTACATGAGAATAGGAGTTCAAACAGATGTTGAAACTAAGACTAATTTTAAGGAAAAGACTTGAAGACTCACAAGAGTATCCTCACCTTACTCCCCTTACATAGAGATGTGACATTGCAGAAGAACACTTGACTGGCTAATTGGTCAATACCAACTTTGTTGGCTGTGGGTTATCTAAGATAATGTTTTGTTGATATAATTAAATTCTTACATATAAGTGAATTCCTCAGAATAATTTTTTAATTTCTAAAAAGTGTTAATTTGTTTAAAGGGTTAATTCAAAAAAAATCTTTTTAAGAAATAATAGGTTGTGTCAGAACTAAGATTTCTGAATAGTGAAAATTCTTCTATAATGTTTATGATTTACATTTAAAGAAAAAGGAAAACATGCAAATTTTAAAAGTAAAATGAGCCAATTCAAAAGTAAAAGCTTATTATTTTTGAATTGATGGTGTTTTAATAGGTTTGGGTAGAGAGGTTCTTGCATTATATTTGGGTTCTAATCAAGCCTTTATATTGGAAAAAAAGAGTTCAAAACATTCTTTTTTGCTTCAAAATACTAGAGTGGTACAAATGTTTTTATTACATGGTACCTGTACAATGCTCAAGTCAAGGCTTTTGGTGTTCCCATCACCAGAATAGTGTTCACCATACCCCAGAGGTACGTTATTATCTCACACCTCCCTTTCCACCCCCCCTTCTTAGTTTCCAATGACTTTTACATTTCTGTGTGCCCATTTAGCTCCCACTTATTAGTGAGAACATGTGGTGTTCAATTTTCCATTCCTGTGATACTTCACTTAGCATAGTGGCCTTTAGTTCCACCCAAGGTTATGAAAATGGCGTTATTTAATTAATTTTTACTTTTCTTATCTAGAGTTTCCTGAAATGATCTCTATACCTATGCTACAGCTAAAATATATTTTTCATATTTCCAAATGACCAGAAGGTGGCAGCATTTAAGAATCTTCCCCTTCTTTCCTTCTCAGGCAGCAAACATTCCATCAATTATTCCCAAATTTAACCCCACTCATACCTTTCAATAACCCCAAAATAACTAGATGAACATGAAATTCAATGTTTATGATGTTCAGCATACTTGAGCAACATATTTTCAGGACCCTGGTTTGAACCAGTTGTTTGCTCTTGATTACCTTATAGGAATCTACTAGAAACTCAAACAGCTCACTCCTGAAGGAAACATAATTTCTCCATGTGTCCAGCTACACTACGACTCAGAAAAGAAATGAACCATGAAACTTGGATTTGAAATCTGACTGCCATTTTTTGACTTCAGAAAAGTTAACTAAGCATTTTTGGTCAGAGCACTTATCTATGTAAGAAGCCCTTCATGGAGTGGTCTCCAATATTTTTTCTAGTTTTAGGAGCCATAATTCAGTCCTCTTTCAAGTACTCTTGCCAATATCAATAATGTTTAAAGAGTCCTCTAGCTGGTTCACTCACACCAATGCAAAAGTAGTTAGAGAGTATTACTATACACAATATGTTATTCAGCATAAAAATTAGATGATAGAATCAAAGTCAAACTCTCAAAGCAAAATGATAGAAAGTTTTTATTATAAAAATATTACTCTTAGGAAGTATTTTTGTTATGGCATTTCTGATAAAAATAGCCATCAGGCTGCCAAAATCTTGGCAGTGGGGTTTTGGAAAGAAGGGTAAGAAATCTGGGACTTCTTAGAAATGGGGCTAGAGAAATTAACCTAGATGCGTGGCCAGTCTCTGGAAGGAGGAAGAAGAAAAGGCTAAAAGGGGCCATCCAGAGACATCAGCTTTTTCTAAAGGGCTTCAAGGAAGGCCTAAACAATCTTCATGCTTCCATCTTGTTGGCCATTCTAACTGCAAGGGATGCTGGAAAATGTAGTTTCTTATCCAGACAGATTGCTCCCTCTAAAGATTCTTATTAGCAAGAATAAGGAGGAGAAAGATAGTGCCATACTAATCTGGAAGGGGGTCCAAACATGTGGGCCTGATGTTCAGAGATGGCTTTAGAGTCTGACAAGCACTGATTAATATCCCTCAAACTCAGATGGGTAGTAACCCTGGGGTTCTGGATCATGGATCTATTGAAAGTATGATCCAACCTAGGCTGCAAGATAAGATTGTCAGCAGACCATCAGAATCCCCAAGAAATGGACTGGGTCTTTAGGTGTCAAAGATAAACAGCAGAAAGTTAATGCAGTGAAAATAGATTTTATTCAGCAACTACTGACAGTAGGGAAGAAAGCTGAGCTCCAGTCTGATTTGTACAGATGTGATTTGGGCATTTTAAAGAGATAATGATGGAGAGTGGAAAGCAAAATTCAGCAGAGTCAGAGAAGCAGAAAAATTACAAAGGGTTATGCCATGTAAGTGCCATTAGGCCAGCTGTGTTTGTGAGCTGGCAATTAGGGAAGATTCTACCTCCCCACAGAGACTAGGAGTCTGTAGTCTTCCAGATAATTGCCTTTCAAAGGCATGGCTGTCAGGTCCTTGAGGGAGGGAATTCTGAATTGTAAGAGATACTGTAGCCACAACTGTAGGCCTCTGTTAGTAAATACTCTAATAAAGGACAGATGTCTATGTCAGGTGTTGGCTAAAGCAAATAGTACATTTTCTTACCAGTGTTGAGCTTTCTCAGACAGGATGGAGTTAAGCTTATCTGGGGACATAGGCTTGTGCTGCTGGAGGCCATGCTACATTTTGGTCAAGTCTCCTAGTGTAGGAGCTTTTACATATGTAGAGTTCTGAAGTTCTCAGAGGCTGCAAGAATATGTTTAAATTAGGAAACCAAGGCAAAAGCACAGTCCTACAGAGGAAGTAAGACTTAAAAGATGAGTCAGAGCAGGAGCAATGGGGAGCAGAATTAAGAGGGTAGATTGAGTTCAATTTTCAGTTCTAACTCCTGAAAAGGGTAGGATGCCTAACCTTTGCCTGCCTTACTCTGGATGGGTTCATTAGCTGGGTGGAGCTGATCCTACAGATTTCAACATCCAGGGACTGTGGCTGAGTAGGGCAAATACTAATAAAAAATATTCTAAGCAAGTTTTCTTTAATCAAACACACACCAGCTGAACAGACGTGTTCAATGTTACTGACACCCAGAGTGAGACAGAACTCAGCTCCAAAGCCAAACAAGACTCAACTTTGCTAAGCAGAAGCCGTCATTCCAGCCTGCCCTTCCTCCTCTCTTCTGTCTACACTCTCACATCCCTATGTCACCAAGCCCTCCAGACTGCCTTTCAGTATCCGGGACATAATGATCATCCCCCTGCAACTACTATCCTCCTGTCCCAGCCAAGTACTATATCTAGTTTCTTTAAGAACTCAAAGGCTGAGCTCTCCCTATTCTCTATTCTTGCACATTGGTAGTAAAACATTTTTGCAAACAGGTGAGTTGACATGGGAAAGCAGTCTCCACTGCAGTGAGCTCTTGCAGTGAATCAGAAAAGACTTCCTTCTTGTTTTTTTTCTAATTGTTCCTAGTGCACAGCCCATGAGATGGAAGCCATGAAGATGGTTTGCCAGAGTTTCCGGGAGCATTTAGAAGAAATTGAGCAGCACCTTATGGGACAGCAGGCACTCTTATCCAGAGATATGTCTGAGGAGGAAAGGTAATTATCTAAGGGAGCCATAAAAGTACCGGCTCACACACCAGGAGCAAGGAAGGTAATCAGGGCAGGACAGATGAGCACCCTGGAGCAAGGCTAATGAGAAATCCAGGCTTTTCCTTTGCTTTCATGGTCTTGTTCTTGCTTTCTCAGTAGGAGTCTATAAGAGCCATTTGCTAGACAGGAACATTTATTCTTTAAGGCTGGGGCTATTTGAGAAGGTCAGAAGAGGGGCAGTCAGAGGTGTTGCCAAGCAGGATGTTAAAGAATCAATGTGAATGGGGCTTATGCAACTGCAAATGTTGGGAGTTCTTAGGCTTTTGAAAATCTACATTATTTTCACATAGATTGCAACATGTCCCCAAAATAGATTAGTTGTCCATTGCCTGGGCTAAGGGATGGGAATCCATTTAACTGTAAAGGGGCACAACGGTTTTTACTGGGGAGATTTGTGTCAAATCTAAAACTAGATTGTGCTGATTATACAACTTGGTAAATTATTTTAAAATTCATTTAAATGTACTCTTAATACAGGTGAATTTTATGACACATAAGTTGTACTGCAATAGAATTATTTTAAGATAAAGCTAAACTGTCCTAGTAATTCACCTGAAAGTCCTGACAATTAAGTTAGCAAACTTATCCCAAAAAATGTGCTATGTACATCATTGCTGAATATCACTATAGTCATGTTTGAAGTACTCTCCTTGGGAATCTAGGCACAGATGCCAGCATCTAGTCTACCCTTCAAAGAAATTTTGGAACTCTTTCTCTGGAATGACCATCAGAGCTGTTGTCATATGAAAAGTTTGCAAATTTGCCATTGTGAGCTTACATTGCCAGTCCTGTACAAACAACTCAACTTGGCAAGATTTCATAACCTTGGTATATCAGTGTCTCATAGCTGTGTTTGGGTCAACGTACAGTGGTGTCGTTGCGTGTTTTTGTGTGCCATTCAATAACAGCTCTGATGATCATTGCAGAAAAAAAGTTCCAGAATTGCTTTGAAGGGTGGACTAGGCACTAGTGGCAGTGCATAGCTTCCCAAGAGGAGTGCTTTGATGAGTTTGTGAAATTAATGTTTGTGAACTTGTATGCCTGCATCTGATACAAATAAAGAATGTGACTTTCTGTTTTAAGAAATTTCAAAAGAAAAAAAACTATATTATGAAGGAGACAATGGAACATTGTACCTGAGGGTGATTGTTAAATTTTTATTTTTCTCTTGCAGGGAGGAGGCCAACCAACTACAGACTTTACGTGAGGCCCTGAGGCAGGAGGTGGCTGAGCTAGAGTTTCAGTTAGGAGACCGGGCTCGGCAAATCAGAGAAGGGATTCTGCTGGTATGGCTCTTGGAGTATGGAGTTTGGTTGTATCCAGCCCACCATAGGAGAGGCACATTAAATGAGAAACCTAATTGTGTAGTCATTTTAGATTCCAGGGTTATGTGCCATCACTTTCATTTTAAGTATACAGAGAAGTACTTTGGGCTGTTCAAGTCTGCACAGCTGATGGTAATTTAGGATTAGAATTCAGTTCACCTAACTGCTATGCCTATCTTCCCTTGCTCCATAAATAAGAGAGAAGTACTATGAACCCATTTCCCAAACGAGAACAAGAATCACAGGCACGATGAAGCTTATCTTTGGAGCCTATGCCACAATCTGCCACTGACTTAAAGAGCCCATTTACCATCTCAGAGTGCCTTGTTCACAGGTCTGAGTTGGCTGCTTTTTGCAAATATGATATCTTATCTACCCCTCTTTGTTCTTGTTTTCCTTTCAGCAGCTGGACCTTCTCACAGGAGAACCACGTGAACACTATACAAATCTCCAATATAACTGGACAAAAGAAAAAAATATCCAGCCTTCCATACCCCTTGGAGCTCTCTCTTCTCCCATCAATACCCAGCAGGCTCTCTGCTCAGGCGGGACCCAACCTGCTGCCTTCACACCACCCACTGTGGAAAACAGCATCGGGACATCTCCTGTATCACCTCCCCAGGCAGAGTTAGGTCCAGTCCCTTCACCACACTGTCCTGTTGGAAAAGGAGATTTAAATTTCTTCTTCTAAATCCAAGCAGTTTGATAACCTACATGTAAAATATAAGAGCCCAGACCAGCTGTAGCAAGGTAAAACAAAATCTAATGTTTTTCCAAGGAGAAGAATGTACCACCTTTCATCAGCTATTTTTTTTTTTTTTTCAGATTCTTGAAGGAATGGGCTTACAAAACTATCAGAAAGAAATATAAATAACATAAAATTTACTTCACTCATAGTTTCTCAGTAAGGGCTAATATCAATCATATGATCTCTCTCTCTCTCTCTCTCTCTCTCTGCTTCCCCCCCCCCCACCCCTTCCCTCAATGACAGGCACCATGTGGGGGTTCTGTTTTCACAATGTCTGAAAAGAGCTAAACAGAAAGAAAGAAAATGTAAATCTTTCTCTTTTAAATCTGCTTCTGAGAATCTGCTTTATAGCCTTGAAAAATTCCTGGACAGAGGAAAGTGTGAGCAACAACACTCAGTTCCTGCCCCAGACCCTATCTCTAGGGTAGAATCACTGCCAAGATCACAATCACCAGTGATAAGCTTGTCTTCAAAGGGAAGGCAGCTGCGTGTATCATCAGCCTGCTGCTAAGGAGAGATAAGATGCAGATGGAGCAGTTTGTAATACTTTGTTAATATGGCTGCAGCCATAAATCTTCATCCCATAAATAAAAAGTCTGAGTACCTGGTTTTCTCTGCCAACACTATGTCCCTCTCTTTCACTTCTGTGTTGACCCTTTTTCCATCAGAAAAAGTAAAATAAACTTTTTCTTCTTTCTTTGTCTGGAGAAATCCTTCTCGAACCCTTCATTCACTACAAGGGACTCAGAATATTTTAATTTTCATTCAATATAGAATAATTGAGCACCCCAGTATGTGTCAGGCACAGGGAACATAACAAAATAATATACAGTCTCTTCCCTGCTGGAACTCACAATCGAGTGGGAGAGAAAATATAAATACATACACACATTTATAATTTAACACAGTGACAGTGCTTTGAAGGAAATAGCAAGGTTTTATGAAAAAGAACACAGTAGTAAGTGTGATTTAGGTCCTGTATCAGGAGAGCATGCTTGAAAGAATGACAACAGAACAGGAAAAGAGTATCCATGCTTCAAAAGTACCAGTGCCTAAAAGCCTCAAGCCAGTCAGCCAGTGGCTCTCAATGCAGCACCTACTGTGTGCCAGAAACTCTGACAGTGCTGTATATAGCAAGAAACAAGATAGAATTTCTACTCATAAAGGTATAGAAGAAGAATAAGACAAATATATATTTTTTATATATATATATATACATATATATATACATATATATACATATATATCTATACATATATATATATACACATATATATATATGATATATATATATATGATATATATATATATATTGATATATATATCAATCCTAATAATGGTCACAGAGAAGACAGTGTGACGATATTGCAGAGGGTGACATGGAATGGAAAGTGTACTCCATGACACCAGCACTGTGGAAGGCCTTGCTAAAGGGAGGGTGCAGAGGCTGAGTGCTGAGGAAGAGGCAGCTGTGAGAAATGCCAGGAAAGAACATGTAAAGCAGAAGGAATGCGATGTTTACAGTCCTCAAGACCCAGAAACAGCTGGCCTGTGGCTGAGTGCTGTGAAGGAGAGGAAGCCTGAAGGTGGGCTGGGTTACATGGCTGCAGGCTAGGTCCAGGAGTCTAAGAGCCCAGATTCTTTTTCCAAGTGTAAAGGAAAGCCATTGTAGGTTTAAGCAGAGTTGTTATGTGATACAATTTACATTTTAAAATCACTCTGGCTACCATCTGGAGAAAGCAATGTGGGGGCCTACGTCAAGGCTGAGCTCCCAGATGGGAGGCTGCTGGTGTGATTCCTGAGACCCAGGAGAAAATGCGAGGAGCTGAGTGCAAAGGACAAAGGCACTGGGCTCCTAAGGGATGAGGAATAGATGGGGAATGGAATAGTGAGGATAAACTGCATGGAAAAGGAATGTCATGAAGGAAGTTTATAATATGTATG
Organism: Loris lydekkerianus; assembly: GCA_963574355.1. NCBI lineage: Eukaryota > Metazoa > Chordata > Mammalia > Primates > Lorisidae > Loris > Loris lydekkerianus. The sequence continues at coordinate 21,920 of CAUYPK010064405.1, forward strand.
AGACTGTAGACAAACAGCCATCACCTCCTAGCAAAGAATCTAAGAATTATTCTTTTAGAAACTACCTACTACCAGAACTGGATCTCATGGCCTATTCTCATTCTTCCTCCATTCTTCTGGGAGCTATGTTGTAGCAGTAGACTCAGCAAATGGTGTGGTGGTTGACTATCTCTGAGGGATCAATCTTTGCTTTTTGGAAAACCTTCGACTCGGTGGACCCTCCTGCCTTTGGGACCATCCCACTGTTTCCTCCATTTACTATCCTTCCTCAGAATGTAAAAATCCCTATTCTGCCCTGAACTATCTTCTTTTTCCCTATCTCCATTCCACCTCCTTCAACACACACACACTAAGACTCTCTCTCTGTTTCTCAAGACATCCACACCCCCAATTCCCAGCTATCCCCCAAATCCTAGACCAGCAGTTTCTACTGCCCACAAGACATAGTCACCTGAAATATTCACACACATGTCCATTCAATATCTAAAATGGATCTGGTTGTTGGTCCAAATCCATTCACTGCCCCAACACATGCTCTGTCAGTGGTGTAGCCTTTCTCCTTGCTGGCAGGCCCAGAACCATGGTGTGTGTCATCTCCCTATCCTCCTCCATGCTGTTCCCTCAGTGTCAGCCAGCTATCAAGTCATTGCTGAGTCTCCTGCCACAAGGAAGCTCCTGGAGGCCCCTCAGAACCAACACCTGGTACCAGCACCATTCAGGGATCTCCTAACCGCCTCCAGCCTTCTTCCCTCTGAACTCCAGGCACCTCTGACTAAGCTTTCCCTCAGGTACCACGTGAGTTGTTCTGTGTACCCCATAAATACTTTAGAATTCCCCCAAGAATGAGACAGAGATCCCAGGATCATACCTCCTAGAGGAATCTTCCTCCAAAAATGAAATTCCACACACTGGAGTCACCACACCTCTCCTCCCTACCACACCTCTCTCTTCCCTACATCTCCCTTTGCTACATCATCATTTTGGCTCCCACATCATGGCTCAGTGGCAGCCAAATTGACTCTTAATAAATTGTATTTGTCTCTTCTGCCCCCCAAATTGCTTCTCTTTCTAAACTCCTAAAGCTCTTTACTCTTCATCTGAGTCTGACTTTGGCCTCCACTTCTCCACGTAGACTTGGAGCTTGCCTGAGGTTTCTACCTGGTTTCCTTCCCACAACACCCACTGGATAAAGAGGAGCACCTGGCTTTGAGTCTCTCTGATCTAACAGCCATGTGCCTTACAAGTCTCATGGCCTACTCTGTCCTCAAGTGATTCTTAAATCCCATTTCCCTAAACCAACTAATGCATTCCTGCTCTGTTTCCTTTGCTGATAATACACATGAAGTATCTCTCCAGTAAGTCCTGAGTAGGATCCCACCCCCTACACAGGCTTTCTTTGATAATCTCTGGCTGAAGAGACCCCTCTTTTTTTGGGACATCTATATCACTGAGCGTTTTATTAGGACACTTCTGACCCACTGTCTTGTGTTCCCATTATCTGTATAGGCTGTATCTCCACCAAACTTAAAGCTTGGTTTTAGTTTGAGGGCTGGGTAGTACCCTCTACCTTCGTATGTAGTATTTAAGAGAGATGATTGAGATGAAAACACAGGCTCCCTCCTTTACCACATGTGACCTTGGACACTTGCTCGCTTTACCCTGATTTTTTCCTTTGTAAAACAGAGATAAGAAAAACAAATTGGCTGCCTTCAAAAAGAATCTAGGATTATTGGACAGAATAAACAGTAATCCCATGCACTGTTTACTTCAGTGCCCATCACATATGAGTGCTCAATGGTGCTGGCTCCTACTACAAGTGCACATACCAAGAACTCAGTAAGTGCAAGCTGTGATTATCTCCCTTCTGTTGAAAAGTACTCTGTTAGCAAAGTACTTCATGCACAAAGAATATTAACAAATGCTTGAGGAATGAATGAGGTGGGAACAAACGAGCAGCCTGTGGAGACTGTGAAGAGAATGACCTGACAGTGGCAGAAGCACTATTTTAGGATGTAGTAGGAGCTAAGTTTAGATTTTAAAAGGGGGCTAATTTACAGATGGATTTGATGACTTTAGATGACTTTGAATGTAGTAGAGAAAAAAGAGACTCATTTTTGTTGAAGCATAGCCTATGGAATCCCCAAACATCTGCAAACATTCAATGATATTTCCTGGTTTGCTCTCATAACTCTCCAACAAAAAGCACAAAAGGGGAACCAAAGTGAAAAGGGGCTGTGTACCCGCCCCTTGCCACACAGAACCTCTGCTGTCTTTAGTGTGTGATGAACTGATTGCTGATGCTACCTCCAAATACTACCTCTGATTCTCGGGCTTTCAGACTCAGACTGAATCACACCACCAGATTTCTTGTTTTGTACAATAAATCACACACACACACACACACACACACACACACACATCCCATTGGCTCTGTTTCTATGGAGTGAGGAAGAGCTAAGATATGGAGAGACTGACCTACAAAGGTACACACTAAGTCCTGAAATTTCTTATTAATAAGAAATAACTGAGCCCTGGGGTTAAATCCAGGGCTTGGGTGTTAAATCCAACTCCACTACTTATAATTTATGTTGAATAAACTATTTAACCTCCCTAAGTCTCAATGTCATCTGTAAGTTAACAGATTTGATGCAGTTATAGTCTTTAGACAAAGCATGGGGCATGGTTGGGTCTCAGTAAACAGCAGTGTTGATAATTGGAATGGTGATGATGATAACATGAGTGGATGCAGTTTTCTGAATGTCTACCTACAGGCCAGGTACTGGGCTGACCACTTTATGTGCATTAGTACTCATCTTCACAGCAATCCCAAGATGTAGGAATTACTCTACACCCACACACACTCCCTTGCTAAGTCATTCAGAAAGACTGTATCTTCTAAGTCCACCAACTAGGAAGGGGTTGAGTTGACTCTCTAATTTTATGATTTGTTAAACCAACAGTTCATCAGTATGGCTGTGCCAAAACTTGAGGTTTATGTGGAGCCCACTGATGATCCAAATCAAGCAGAGTAGCCCTGTTTCTGTCTGCATTATATGTTGGCCATTAGCAGAGATTTTTTTTTTTTTTAAAACATCTCATTGCTATAGTTAGGCTTGAAAACCGTTAAACCACTGCACTGTGTTAATCACATCTCACTCTTATAGTCAGATAGTTTCTGAGTCACTTTCATACAAAAAAAAAAAAAAGTGGCCCCATCAAGATTCTTACTAAGAGGATCAAGAATGATTTCAAATCACATAAGAATTCTCCTGAACCTACCATCCAAGCGACTCTTAGCTCACCACCACTTGCCCCACTGCCAAGTATAAGGGCAAGCGTCCCTCTGCAGTCCCTGAATGGTTATCTGGGAAATCTTACTGTTCCATCCCAAGTCCCTGTATTCTCTTTTTATCTCTTATATGTTGACCATACTCAAGTTGACTATATTCAGGAAAACTCAGATCACATATTCTGAAAACAGAATACTGTAGTAATAAATATTAGCAGAAAGTTAACATAGCAAGCCTTTTTAATTATGAAACCGAACTCAGGGTCAGAATCATTTTATTTGAATGAAAAAGAAGAAAAAAGAAAAATCAATGCTACCTGATTAGTTTCAACTTTAAAAATTACAGGTATTAATTTGGCCTCTACTAAATCAAAGCACAAGGGTCCTTTCTCATATTAATTTCATTCTATCTGGATTCCATTTCAGTATTCAAAGCCAAAACTTTGAATACAGAGGACTGATTCGAGAAATTAACACTTAGAAACTCAAGTCACATCTTCTCCTTAGCTTCTTTATGCATAACTGAAGACCCAAGTGGCATCACGGAGACAAAAAGATGAAACTTTGAAGGTCGCTCTGAACCACAGCATATGCATGTCATGTAGATTTGTGTGAAGAAATTCATTTTTTAGTCCACAGAAAACATTGTTCAGAAAAGTATCCCATTAGATGTTGATTATTTGACAGATACTCTCTTATACATAGATTTATGTCTGCAGAGCCAGAGACTTTTTTATTCTTCAAAAGAAAATAATTCTGCTAAAGATGAAAAAAAATAAAATTAAATTAAAAGACAGTTTCTAATAACATGAGAATATGGTCTATTGTAATTTCTTCTTTTGTTGAAAAAGTAATTAGTTTCCATGGTGTAACACAAGTCAAATAAAATAGAACATTTTTAGAGAAGGTAAAGGATAAAAGAAGTTTCCCATTGAGAAGAAAGTTTCAGAGTATTTCTATATGGAATGGTAAGCTGCATATCAAATTTCCAATTGGAATATAGACAACAAATAGCAGCTATGATTTGCAAGAATTATAGGTTATTAAAGATGTCAAATTGCCTTTCTTGAAAATTGAAAGAACAGGAACAGAGCCAAAATATGTATGGCACCTTTCTCTAACCAAAACTCAGCCTCCCATAGTCTAATTTCAAAACGTTAATGTACCAGAGGTTGATATTCCCTCTCTGAATCTTTCCCCAATTAAGTAAAGGAAGAATCATTCACATTAAGAAAGATTTTTTTTTTTAATAGTAGCCTTTTATTTTTTTCACCTATTATTTCATGAACTCATAGAGAATATGTTGGCATTATTGTAACCAAACAGGGGCAAGATTCTTACTAAGAGGATCAAGAATGATTTCAAATCACGAGAACTGAATTGAAAAATTTTCCTTTTGTGTATTTTAAGAATTCATTACCATCCAATGCTGGCAATGCCCTCTAGCATATAGAGCCAATCCTTCTCTTAATCATTCACCAAGAAAATGGAAGTGAAAAAAACACTTTGTAAATGTACCAACACTAGCTTCATTCCCATGGTCACTCATGAATTGCTTATTTGCTAATGACAGCTTACCAGAGTCACAGGATATCTATATTTTTCTTTTTAAAACAAAATGTTTGGGAATATTTTGTAACCATGTGGTTGGTAAGATTTAAGAAATAAAATAGATGTTTAGCATTCTCTCCCTAAAAGCAAGTGTGTGTGTGTATGTATATGTGTATATATATGTATATATATATATGTATATATATATATATATATATATAGAGAGAGAGAGAGAGAGACAGAGAGAGAGACAGAGAGAGAGAGAGAGAGAGAGAGAGAATGCTAGACACATATATATGCTAGAATTCTTTATTTTTCAGAGTCCCCAGATAGTTGGCAATGACTCTTAACTGTAATTGGTGGAAAAGATAAGGTAGCATGTACTTTCTCCATCTTAACCAGAACTGAAATTTATCAACTTAATTTGCTCTTAATAGTATTTTATTATAGTAAAAAAGTGCTAACACTTGCTTAACATGTGCTAAATACTGAATGAAGCTCTTTATATGCATGATTTACTTACTATATTTTGGAAAGTTTCAATCATTATTTCTTCAAATATATTTCTGCATGAATTTCTTTGTCCTCTTTTTCCAGGACTAATGTAAGAGATTCTGATATTGTCCTACATTTTTTTAAGGCTTTGTTCTTTTTCCATCAGTTTTTTTTTTTTTAGAACAACACACATTTGAGGTAATTTTGTCCCCATGTTAAAAATGAGAAAACAGAGGCTTATAGGGATTAAGAGAATTGCTCACACAACTACAAAACCAGGTATGATCCCAGGTTGGTCTGGCTCCAGAATCAAACCTCACATCATTATATGATAGAGGCATGAGAGGCTCTGTCATGCAGTCAAGGTTGGGCCAGAGCTACTGACATTCTGAGTCCAAGTAAGGATCAGGCAGCAGCAGTCTTCTTTGAAGCCTGTTTTCCTAGCTTTCAGCATTGATTAGGTCAGGTTGAAAGATATACTTATGCACAAGGCAGGTTGAGTTTTAATAATGCTTTGTGTTAGTTATTGGGCAGGTGTTTGTTTAAAAGAAGTGGAAACAGGTGTGTGGGCCCTGATTTGATTACGTGATAGAGGGGGGACACACTGTTCCATGGCCATTTTCAAGGAGAGAGGCTGATTGTGCTAATTAATCATTTGTCTGTCAGAATAAAATAGAACATAATAGAAAATGATGTTCCAGTTGCCATAGATATGGAATACAGACTCATGCATCCAGCTCTCTCAGCAACCAGACACAACTGTTTATGATGACAATAATTAAGATGCAGTCTCTGATTCTCTTGGGTTACCATGTCTGGGTTGATTAGAAGAAAAAGTGTTTTATAAACTTTTGCCAACAGCAGCTCAGGACCTCAGCCAACAGGAGTAGCCTTTCCCTTCAAAAAGATTAATTAAGTCTTTGTTTGGTCAAGAGGAGATCCCAGAGCAAGGCTGGAAGTGGCATTTTCCACTCTGTGTCTTGATACACTCAATTTACCTTACCTGACCAAAATGTTTATGCTCATAATGGAGTAGAATAATAATATTTAATTCACATTTTCATTTATCCACTTGCCACTCAATAGCCAGAGTGACCTTTTAAAGACATCAGGTACATCATCCACCTGTTTAAGAATCCCCAATGGATTTTCAGTATATTTAAATTAAATCCAGCTTCTTACCAAGATTTGCAAAGATCTACGTGAATCCGACTTTGCATAGCTCTCTGACTTCATCCCATACTACCCTCTTCCTCTCTCACCATGATGCACCTTTATGGGTCTTCTTACTGTTTTCTGAGCACATTAAGCTTATTCTCATCACAGGGTTGTTTTGTTTGTTTTGTTTTGTTTTGTTTTGTTTTGTTTTGTTTTGTTTTGTTTTGTTTTGTTTTGTTTTGTTTTGTTTTTTGCTATTCCCTCTTTGCATTTGCTTTTCTCCTTTCCCCAGATATTTGTAGGGATGTATTTTAACTGTCGCCTCTTCAAAAAGACTTCCTTAGCAATTCTATCCAAAATAATAAGGTTTCTTCTTACATACTTCTCTGTATATTCTTTATCCATGTACATTTTTTTCTTCATACCATGCATTATCTGAACTTTTATTTCTTTGTTTAGCAGCTGTCTAATATTTGGAAGGACCAAATGATCAAAGCATATGAGTTGCAGTGTCACATACCTTACTCTAACATGTATAATTCACCTCCAAAATCCCTCCTCACCCCCACTCTAGGCTCCTGATTGTTTCACCAGCACATGGGACTTCACTGAAGACCTCCCCCAACTTATTGCAATGCTGCCTCTTCTCAAGGGCTTTCTTTAAAGCAGAATTTAGTATCTATAGACCCCATGCCTATATGGATTTTTCAGATCTTAGTCAGGCATTTAGGTTAGTGATTGTCAAATGTGACTGCAAAATAATCTGAGAAGTGTTAAAAGTTACCAATGCCTAAAAATCACACCAAAAACGTTTTATATAATTAGATTAGGGTGGGGCTTTGGCATTGGCATTTTATAAAAGTGCTCTAATAATTTTAATATGTGCAAAAAACTGAAGACAATTGGTCTAAGTAATCTATAAGGAATTATATCTATAAGGAAATAATTTTAATGTGTAAGGAGAACTTTTCATTGTTTTTCAAGAAATCACACTTCTTACCAACAGGTGTTGATACCCCCATGAGCCACCTTCTCTATCCAACTCTGCATTATTCAATCTTGATTTGCACTTTGGGTCACCCAAACCTTCACACCTCTGCTCCACTTTGGGGAATAGAACAGACTGGGAAATGCAAAGCAACTTACTTCCCAGACTGAAACTTATTTTCTCCTGAAATGTCTGCAGTTAAAAATAACTTGGCTGCATTAGATATTAATTTTTGAGAGAATTCTATCCTCTCTGGATGTAAAAAGCTGGGAAGAGTGTTACTCTTAACAAAGAGTAAGCCAGAAAGAAAGCCATGATTTTTGTAAGCCTTTCAAAGATCTAAGTTCACAGGGAAACAAGTAATTTTAAATTCAAGAGAAGATGCGAGAACCAGACTGACACCATCTTGGGAGTTAATTTTCCTTTTCTCTGCCATTTTGTTTTGAAAATTTCACTTTCCTGTAAAAGCAGGCATTTTCCTGAAATCATGAGTCACTGGCCCCCAATCAGGAACTGCCCTCCAGATCAGGCCATATGGCAGGCCCAGTGGCAGCCAATCCAGAAGCAGTCTCTTTGTTCAAGTTGTATACACCCCATTTGCTGTGCAGTATTATAAAAATCCCCTGCTTCAAAGCTCGGGGCTCCTGGCTTGGGATCCATTGCAACAGAGCCCCAGGGAGTCCAAGCTCGAGCTTGCAATAAAAGGCTCTTTTGCTTTTGCATCAGAATAGGCTCTCTGGTAGTCTTTGGGGACTTCGTGATCTGGGCACAACATATGGGGGCTCATCCTGGATCCCCAAGACTCCTGGAGGACCCCCGACCCGAAAAGCTGTTAAGTGGTTAGTGTTTGTCTTATCTGTCATTGTTATTTTTGAAATTGAAAGTCTCTGAAAAGTGCTGTTGGTATGAAGTCAAGGTGGACGTACTGGAGGCTGTCGACCAGGAGTGCCATGGAGATGTTCCAGCCTCCTCTGATAGGGGAGTCCCAATGCCACCAAACAACTGGGACATGGAATCCCCAGGACATGGTGCGGACACCGATCCCTTTGTATTTCTGTTGCCTGGGCATGGCGGGTCACTCCCGCAGCAAGGTCCGAGACCATTGGCCTACTTTCAGTTTTGTCTCCGTGGGCCATCAGTCGCATGTGTCCTTACTGTGCTGTGTGCTGTGTGTTTTGTTGGCATTTTAGTGAGGTTAGCCCTGATGGGGTGCCTCTGAATGTAATTATGGGACAGAGTCAGGCAACCCCTCTTTCTCTTGTCTTTGGTCATTTCTCAGGTTTTAAGGCTAGAGCTCAAGACTTGGGACTTATGATAAAGAAAAGTAAACTAATCACTTTTTGCAGGAGCTAGTGGCCAACCTTCAATGTTGGCTGGCCTCCCAAGGGGACCTTTCACCTTCCCATTATTTTCCAGGTTAAGGACATTGTCTATCATCCACAGACTGGTCACCCCAACCAAGTTCCATATATCACCACCTGGATGGACCTGATAGAAGATCCCCCTCCTTGGCTGAAAGCGATTGTGCTCCCAACAGATAATTACCAAAACAGTGCACAGGTTCTCGCAGTGCATGAGAAGCCCCTCACTAAACAAACCAAACCTAAACCCTCTGCTCCACTTTACCATGTTTTCCAGGACAGTACTGATCAGGATCTCCTTTGTCCTCCCCAGTATCGTCCTCCTCCTTCTCCACAGATTGAGCCTATGCCTCCCAGGGAAGCAGCAGCAGAAGCAAAAGTAGGAGAACCCACTGCTGAAGCTGAAACTGCTGTAAAACCTTCTGCTGGAAGTCAGCCATACACTAGACAGCAGGCCCAAGTGAGAGGCAAATGCCGAATCAACCGTCCTCCCCTTGAGAGCCACAAGCCCTCCAAATGTGCTTGGGGTGCAAGACCTTTACTATTGGCCCCTTGCCACTAGTGATTTGTATAACTGGAAAATGCAGAACCCTACATTTTCTGAAAAACCTAGTGACTTAGTTAATCTCTTAGATTCTGTTCTTTTCACTCATCAGCCCACTTGGGATGATTGTCAGCAGCTTTTACAGGTACTTTTCACCACGGAAGAAAGGGAGAGAATTCTGTCGGAGGCCCAGAAGTCGGCCGTGGGTGAAAACAGAGCTGTGACTACCAACTCTGATGAGATTAATGCTGTTTTTCCCCTTACCTGCCCTCATTGGGACTTTCATATGGGAGATGGTCAGACAAGTCTCCAAGCCTACTGCCAGACTCTAATGAGGGGTCTCCAGAAAGTGCCTGCAAGCCGACCAATTTGGCTAAGGTAGGAAACGTACAGCAGGAAAAGAATGAGTCTCCTGCTGCCTTCTTGGAAAGGATCATGGAAGCATTCTGTACTTATACTCCCATGAATCCTGAGGCAGAAAGTAGCAAAGCCGCGGTTATCATGGCTTTTGTTAACCAATCTGCCCCTGACATAAGAAAGAAACTTCAGAAAGTAGATAGGTTAGCTGAAAAATCCTTACAGAATTTGCTTGCAGTAGCCGAAAAGGTCTATAATAATAGAGAGGCACCAGAAAGAAAGGCAGACTTGGGCTCGGGCCAAACAAACTCAAGACCTGGCCAAAATTCTGTTGGCCGCCACAACTGCCAAGCCAAAGGATCAGCAGGCTCGACTAAGGCATCTAGCAGTTGAAGGAGAGGTAAAACCCAGGGAAGGGGGGCGCCAACGTCTACAGAGGGACCAGTGTGCCTACTGCAAGGAGATAGGACACTGGGCCAGAGAATGCCCTAAAAGAAGAACCAGCAGCAGGACCACCTCCCATAGTGAAGCCCACATCTTAGAGATGGGGGAATTGAGTGATTAGAGGGGTCAGGGTTCAGCACCCTTCCCTGAACCCAGGGAAACCCTCAAAGTGGAGGGTCCACCAATAAATTTCCTAGTGGACACGGGCACACAGCATTCAGTACTTATAAAGGATCGGGGTAAACTAGATACAAGAAAATCTTGGGTCCAGGGGGCAACTGGGATGAAACAATACTCATGGACTACCTGAAGAATTGTAGACCTGGGCATGGGCTGAGTATCCCACACATTTATGATCATCCCAGACTGCCCATATCTTTTACTAGGAAGAGATCTGTTAACTAAAATTGGGGCCCAATATTCTTTAAGCAGGATGGACCTCAGTTCACAGATAATCAAGGGTGCCTTATACAGGTTCTAACTGTCCAACTAGAAAATGAGTACAAGCTTCACCAACAACTGCCAGGGACCCAAGCTGACATTAGTGAATGGCTTCACTCCTACCCTTTGGCGTGTGCCAAGACAGGAGGGATAGGGTTAGCCATTCATCAGCCTCCTGTTTTAGTAGAACTTAAGCCCGGAGCAGAACCCATAAAAGTAAGACAATACCCCATGGCCACGGAAGTGAAGAAAGGTATACTTCCACACATCAGACGCCTCCTATAGGTGAGAATTCAAATTCCCTGCCAATCAGCATGGAATACTCCCTTGTTGCCTATCAAGAAACCCCTCACAGATGACTATCATCCACTACAGGACTTACGGGAGGTCAATAAGCTGGTAATGGACATTCACCCAACCATACCTAACCCATATACTCTCTTAAGTGCCTTGGCCCCAACTCAAACGTGGTACACTGTTTTAGATGTAAAAGATGACTTCTTCAGTCTGCCTCTAGTTCCAAAGAGCCAAGCTATGTTCGCCTATGAGTGGAGCGACCTGGAGGAGAGCATCAGCAGACAGCTAACATGGACTCACCTATCACAAGGCTTCAAGAACTCCCCGACTATTTTTGATGAGGCCCTCCATGCTGACTTAGGTGAGTTCCATAGGTCACACCCCGGCTTGACCCTTCTCCAATACGTAGATGGCATATTAATAGCGGCTGCCGCTGAACAAGGAAGCCTGCAAGGAACATGGGATCTGCTCGCCACCCTGGGAGACCTAGGATACTGCGCATCAGCGAAGAAAGCTCAGATTTGTCAACAAACTGTAAGTTATTTGGGATATGTGCTTAAAGATGGCCAACGGTGGCTGAGTGAAGCCAGAAAACAAACTGTACTCGGAATTCCGACTCCCACTACTCCCAGGCAGGTGCGGGAATTTTTAGGAACAGTCAGATTTTGCAGACTGTGGGTGCCGGTTGAAATTGCCAAGCCCCTTTATGAAGCCACCAAAGAGGGGCAGCCCTTCCTTGGGGCAGCAGACAGGGACCAAGCATTTAAAGACCTCAAGACTGCCCTGTTAGCCCCTCCTGCACTAAGCCTCCCCGATATCACAAAGCCTTTTCATCTATATGTGGATGAACATAAAGGGGTGGCCAAGGGAGTGTTAACCCAAACTTTGGGACCCTGGACTCATCCAGTTGCCTACCTATCCAAAAGACTTGACCCAGTAGCCTCGGAATGGCCCCCTTGTTTGCGCATTATAGCGGCCACTGCCCCCTTAGTGAAGGATGCAGATAAACTTACCCTGGGACAAGAACTGTTGATAACAATCCCCCATAATATCGAAGGAGTTTTGAAGCAGCCCCCAGACCGGTGGATGAGTAACACGTGGCTGACTCATTATCAAGGCCTACTGGTGAATCCACTGAGGATTCAGTTCCTACCTGTGTAGCCCTGAATTCTGCCACTCTCTTGAGTGAATGCAGAGGTGCCGTTACATCACTGCCAAGACATACTAGTACAATACTAGTACAAGTCCATAGCCTTCGTCAAGACCTGACTGATCAGCCGCTGCCTGACACTGAGGAAACATGGTTCACGCATGGCAGTAGCTTGATGAGAGCTGGACACAGGTATACAGGGGTGGTGGTGGTTTCAGAAACGGAGACATTGTGGGTCAAACCCCTCCCAAGCGGTACTTCTGCCCAACAAGCAGAACTTGTCACCCTCACGAAGGCCTTAGTTCTGGGGAAAGGAAAGAAAGCTAACATCTATACAGATAGCCATTACGTGTTTGCCACAGCCCACGTTCATGGCTCTATCTACTGGGAAAGGGGGTTGTTGACAACAGAAGGAAAAATGATAAAGAACAAGCAAGAGATACTGGACCTCCTGACGGCCATCTGGTTACTGAAGAAGCTAGCCATTATTTACTGCCCGGGTCACCAGAAGGAGAATTCTCTAGTGGCCAGGGGTAACCACTGTGCAAACGAGGTAGCCAAGAATGTGGCCCTCAGCGTGACCCAGGAACTGGCTCTCAGCCTACCAGATCCAGGAGCAGTGGTGTTGCCAGAGGAACCCAGGTATTCCCCAGAAGACTTGGGCTGGCTCCATACCATCCCTCAAGCACATTGCCCAGTGAAATACAATGACTGGTGGCACACCACGGATGGCCGAACCATCCTCCCAGCACAACTAGGGATGGAAGTGCTCCAGCGTATGTACCAAGCCACCCACATGGGCAACAGAAAACTAAAAGACCTGGTCCGTCATGCAAAGATCAAAATAGAGCGAACAGACAGCAAAGTAGACCAAGTTGTCAGGGCCTGTAAGGCCTGCCAGCTCACTAATGAAAGGTCGGGACCTGCTGCCCAAAGAACCCAGGAATGAGGAGACAAGCCCGGTGCATATTGGGAAGTCAATTTCACAGAAGTTAAACCAGGACGGTATGGGTATAAATACCTTTCAGTTTTCACAGATACCTTTTCCGGGTGGGTTGAAGCATTCCCGACGAAGCATGAGACTGCCCAGACGGTGGCAAAGAAATTGCTGGAAGACATCCTCCCTAGGTATGGGTTGCCACCCCATACTTTTCTGATCGGCTCAGAAAATGACCCTGCCTTCGTATCTCAGGTAACACAGAGGGCAGCAATGGCTCTGGGAACAACCTGAAAATTACATTGTGCTTACAGGCCCCAGAGCTCAGGTCAGGTAGAAAGAATGAATAAAAACCCTAAAAGAGACCTTAACCAAATTAACTCCTGAGTCTGGCAGAGACTGGGTGGCTCTCCTTCCCTTTGCTTTATATTGGGTGAGAAATTCTCTTTATAAGCTTGGGCTTACTCATTATGAAATACTCTATGGGAGACCACCCCCCATCATTCCCAACACTCGCATAGATTTAGTAACTGAGGCAGATGATGAAAATTTCCTCCTCTCCCTTCAGTGTTACCAGCAGGTACAAAAAGAAAGTTGGAACCGCCTGTGAGCTACTTACAAGGCTGGTCCTGTACCTGAACCACACAAGTTCCAGCCCAGTGATTGGGTCTACGTGAAAAGACATTGCAGGGAGACTCTGGAACCCCGGTGGAAAGGCCCCTATGTCATGATCCTGGTGACAACCACTGCTCTCAAAGTAGATGGCATTGCCTCCTGGGTGCACCACACCCACATCTAGCTAGCAGACCCGTTCGCTATTCAAGAAGACTTCATTCCACAATGAAAAATCCAGTGGGATGGAGACAATCCTTTAAAACTCAAATTGAAGCACTCCCCACTTGCACTCTGCTGATTGTATTATTTGTATGTACCCCCTTATGCGCCTTTCCTTACCCAAATCTGTATCAGCCTTATAATGTTACCTGGCAAGTCTATGGGGGACCCATCTGCGGGTTGTTTGGGGGTGTCCTTGTCTGGTCTGCAGACTGGACACTGTTAACTTCAACCTGGGGCATACACCCTAAGCACACTTGGTACCCAGATTTATATGTAGATCTAGACCACATAGTAGGTTTAACGCAGAGCACTTGGAATCCCCGCCACAGCTTGTACTATGTATGCCCAGGCCACAAAACAGATAAATGCGGGGGAAGGGGCCATTTCTTTTGTCAGCATTGGAGTTGTGTCTCCACAGGTCAGATCTGGTGGACACCTCCAAACACCCCAGATTTGATCAAGATAAAGAGAACCCCCAGTCCTTAGTCAAACATAAATGGCAGAGATAATTGCCACTGAACAGGGGTCCTTGGGGAAGTAAGGTTATGTGATCCAGTATGCATTCAGTTCACTAGCCTGGGAAGGAACCGCCTCAGTACTTGGGAATTTGGGAAAATTTGGGGACTCCATCTATATAGCCCTGCCCAGTGGGGTGCACAGACTTGGCGTGCTTTATATGACAAGGGTGGGTTCATTAAAATAAAAGTAGAATATAACCCAGTTCCTGATAAACCTACCTGAGTCGGGACCAACAGTATTCTCCACCATCCGGCAAGCCCACAGGTATTCCCAAAATCAATATCCTGAACCCCTATACCTTCTCTACCACCCAATTCCAGTAGAAGTCAATTCAGATGCCTGGACCCTACTTGGGAACTGCTCACGAGCACATACCAGGTATTGAATATGACCAGGCCAGATCTGACCTGGGCTTGCCGGCTCTGTCTTAGTGTAAAACCCCCTTATTATGAAGCTGTTGCCATCCTAGGACAATACACTTCTGGGGAAGCCACAGCCTGCCGATAGCATCAGAGCCACCCTAGACTCACTGTCCAGACAGCAGTAGGAAAGGGTATGTGCATCAGGAAGGTGCCCATTTCCCACCAGTACCTATGTAATGTCACTGTTCCTTGGAATGGTACCAGGTATCTGACACCCTCAAGCAATGCCTGATGGGCCTGCTCAACAGGTTTAGCTCCATGCATACATGTGGTGATCGTAGACCAGAACAATGATTACTGTGTTCTAGTGCAGCTAATACCCAAAATATTTTATCATGAGGAGAGTACCATACTTCAGAAATTCTCAGG
This sequence comes from Loris lydekkerianus, assembly GCA_963574355.1. Classification (NCBI taxonomy): domain Eukaryota; kingdom Metazoa; phylum Chordata; class Mammalia; order Primates; family Lorisidae; genus Loris; species Loris lydekkerianus. Next base: position 37,079 of record CAUYPK010064405.1, read on the forward strand.
CACCTTAAACCCAGCCCCATGCAAAAAGCAAGAGGTGATCACTGCTCTCACAATTGCAGCCTTGTTAGGGTTAGGTATAGCTGGAGCTGGGACTGGAGTGTCTGCCCTGGTCCTCCAAGACAAGAACTATGGTGTCCTCTGGGACTCGACTGATCTTGATATAAAGGAATTAGAAAACTCTATTACTCTCCTCTAAGAATCCTTAACTTCCCTTTCCAAAGTCGTTTTGCAGAACCAGAGGGGACTAGACCTACTATTTGTCCAACAAGGATGACTGTGTGCAGCCTTAGGGGAATAATTTTGTTTCTAAGCTGATCATTCAGGTGTACTAAAAGAATCAATGGCCCTTGTGTGAGAAAGCCTGCACAAGTGCAAAATAGAAAAGGAGAATAATTAAAGCTGGTATTTTTGACTGGTCCCCCTGGTTGACAACACTGATATCAGCCTTGGCTGGACCTCTGGTAATATTACTCCTACTCCTAACCATAGGCCCCTGTATTATCAACAGGCTCATTACATTTGTGCAAGAATGTGTAGGAGCTTTACAACTGTTAGTTCTCAAAGACCAGTATCAGCCCTTGTCAGAACAAGAAACAGTGCCGGTGCCAGGCCCATGATTGGGCCCTTGAATTCACAAGCAGAGGGGGAATGAGAGAACCAGACCAACGCCATCTTGGGTGGCTGACGCCATCTTAGGAGTTAAGTTTCCTTTTCTCTGCTATTTTGTTTTGAAAATTTCACTTTCCTGTAAAAGCAGGCATTTCCCTGAAATCATGAGTCACCGGCCCCCAATCAGGAACCTTCCTCTGGATCAGGCCATATGGCAGACCCAATGGGAGCCAATTCAGAAGCAGTCTCTTTGTTCAAGTTGTATACACCCCATTTTCTGTGCAGTATTATAAAAATCCCCTGCTTCAAAGCTTGGGGCTCCTGGCTTGGATCCATTGCAGTGGAGCCCCCGGGAGTCCAAGCTCGAGCTTGCAATAAAAGGCTCTTTTGCTTTTGCATCAGAATAGGCTCCCTGGTGGTCTTTGGGGACTTCATGATCTGGGCACAACAAAGACAATCCTTCTACCTCTTCTCGAGAGACAGATAGCAATGTCTCACTCATGGTACAGGTTGGAGGTAAAATGGTTTTTGTTTGTATATATTATGGATACTAATCTTTGTGCATTAATTTTATAACCTGGCTACCAAAAACTTTTAAAATCCCAGGAGAATAATTACCAATCAATATACCACATGGTATTTTCATTAGATAAAGAGAATTATGACAAAGTGGGGCATGTTCTTGTAATGACAAGTTGGTAAAATAAAAATAAATTAATAGAATCATATTAACAGACTGAGGGAAAACTACTTATAATCATCTTAATGGATTTAGAAAACACATTTGATAAAATTTATATCCTTTCCCAATAAAATTTCTGAAAAATTAAGAGAAAATTTCACAAAGTGACAAAGGACATCTACAAAAGTCTATGGATAATACCTTTCTTAATGGTAAAAGGCTTGATATTTGCCTCCTAAAATCAGGAACATGGAAAGGATGTCTACTTTCACCATTTTTATCCAATAGTTTACTGGATATACTACACAGTGAAGAAAAACAACAACAAAAAAAGTAGATTAAAGGCATGTAGATTGTAAAGAGATAAAACTTTATGTTTGAAGATGATATTTTTGTGAATATAGAAAATTCCAAAGGATTTACAAAGAAGCTACTAAAACAATAAGTGAGTTTAGCAGAATTGCAGGATACTAGGTCAGTGTATAAAACCATATTTTTACATGCTTCCAGTGAATAAAATTATAGCAAAAATAAAAACAATTATATATAAATCTAAGAAAACATCTGTAAGTTTCCCTACTGAAAACTACGATATATTAATTATTGGAGTTGAAGAACATTCTTCTTAGTAAAGTATCACAAGAATGGTAAAACATGAATCCAATGTACTTAATACTAACATGAAATCAGTAGATGAACAAATACATGCCCACACAAGAGAAAAACACAATTAAACCCAAGTGGAGTTTAATAATCCAGCTACTACAGAGGACTACACCTATAAATAATTAATGGATTTAACAGAAAGGAAATTTAAAATATGGGTGATAAAGACAATAAAAGAAATGGACAAGGAAATAACCAAAAGATGGATAAGAGATGTGTGGAATATACAAAAGATATGGTGGAGCTTAAGGAAATCAAGGAGACAATCAGCAAATGTAAAAATGCAATAGAAAGTATCAAAAATAGATTAGACCATGGAGAAGAAAGAACCTCAGAAGTAAACAATAAATTTTTTTAGTTAACCCAGGTATTTAGAGAGGCAGAAAAGAAGAGAAAAAGCAGAACAGTTGATCAGAAAATTATGAGACTTCACATATGAAGCATTCACACATACGAATAATAGGAATCCCTGAAGAGGAAGAAGATTGTCCCAAAGAAATGGAAACCCTATTGGAGACGATCATAAATGAAAACTTTGTAAGTTTTACTAAAGATTCTGACACAGTCCTTTTAGAAGAATATCATACCCTGGGTCTTTCAACTCAAACAGAGCTTCTCTAAGACACACTGTAATGAACTTGTCCAAAGTCAAGATGGAAGAGAAAATTCTGCAAGATGCCAGGATTAAGTGCCAACTGAACTACTGGGGCAGAGCCATTAGGATGACAGCAGACTTTTCAACTGAAACTTTCCCAGCCAGAAGAGAATAGTCATCCATCCTCAACATTCTTAAACAATTTTCATCCCAGAATTATGTATCCTACAACACTAAGCTTCACAATTGATGGAGAATCAAACCTTCTGTGTATGTGTGAACACTGAGGAAATTCACCACAACAGGACCAGCTCTACAAGAAATACATAGACCTATTCTCAACACTGACCATCACAATGGACCATGAGCAAAGTAAACAACCAGAAGCTAAAGGTCAAAACTAGCTTCCACTATGGCACAAAGGAAAAACTATACAAAACACTTTCATAGAATAAAATGAATAGAATTCCACCACACTTATCAATTGTCTCAATAAATATTAATGGCTTGAATTCTCCATTGAAGGGGCACAGCTGGCTGATTGGACAAAAAAGCACAAACCCCCCATACGCATTCATTTTTTTTTTTAAGTGTTCAAAATTTTATTAAAGTTAAGTTTTAAAAGCTTTGCATTTGTGATACACTAAGATATAGGAGTGCTTCTTCCTAAAGAAATTATCGTTTAGTATTTGTTGTTGGTATAAAAGTTCTGGAGCTTGGATATTTCTTTGTTAAGCATTTTATAAATTTACAATCTTAGCCCAGGGCTTGGTCAAGCAAAATTATGCCCTCATCTTCTTTTTAGGATTGTAATGTGATGTGATGCATTTTAAGATTAGCCTGGCTAACTTGTGAGTAAGTGACTCTGGCATGAGTGGAAGCATGGAGACCAGCCAATAACTATTACAGAAGTTAGGGCAAGATTCAGAAATGAAGTGGGTTTTGTTTTTCTCTTTTCTTTTCTTTTCTTCTTGTTCTTTTTTTTTTTTTTTTTCCAAAACAAGAATCAAGGTCACTTTATATTTAGTAGAGCAGTTCTTATGAGTTGTCCCAGAACAGGACATTAGCCAAAATATTTGACCCACTGTTAACTTTTAATACCTCAGATAATAATAAACGTTTAAAGATACTACATATGATTACTATTTATAAATGAATTCTTCTTCCAATTTAATATTTTTTTCAGATTTCAATAACTCAAGAGTTTATTTTAGGCTTCTCTTTCTTTATGAGAAACCTAATTCTTATCATCTGTTCTAAAACATTTACCTATATGTGCAATTTTAGTACTGTTTCAGAATCATTAATCCATACTCCTGTGAGAAGTATATTTTTTGTCTAGATGATAGCATTTATGTACATTTCTTTTTGTCTTTAATATTACAGTATCCAGTCAAGATGGCTTTTTCCAACTAATGTGATATCCTTTCCACAACTAATGTGGTAGTTTCCAACAACATGAGTTGCTTCTTTCCCATATCCTTCAGTGACACTTTTTAACTCATTCTTACTTTCCACTTTCTACTCCCCATTTCTTTGCATTCCTCTCCCAGGGGTTATCTTTGCCTCAACTAAACTCACTTTAGTTTCTGGTTTGTCTTCCCATGTTCATTTTGCATAAATGACAGCATACATGTGTATTATCTTATATGTATGTATATTTATTTTCTTATATTCCCTTTCTTCCTCCATAAAAGATATACAGTAGAACCTTTATAAGTTGACCACCCAAACTGGTCAATATATGGAGGCAGTCAACATAAGGAAGTAGACCTACTGTACTTCTACATACATGTGGTGCATGTCCGGTCTATGAAAATTAGCTCAATGTACAGAGATAGTTAATTATGGAGGTTCTACTATATCTTACTACAGATTTGCTCTTGTGATTTGCTTTTTTTTTTTTTTTACTTAACTCCACATCCTGAAAAATACTACATATCCATTGACAGAGATCATTGTTGTTCTATTCTTTACAGCTTCATTACTTCATTGCATGGATGTCCCACAGTTGAATTCATCACTTTCAATTTAAATGTTTTCAATATTTCACAATTGGATGCAATACTGCATATGGACAGGTCTTCAACATTATCAGTTATTAGGAAAACATAAATCCAAACTCAACAAGATACCGCTTTATACGTATTTGAATAGCTATAATTTAAAAAATGGAAAATAATAACAAATTTAATATTTAAATCCACATTTTACTCCCAAAATCATTGTTGAGGTAAAATATAGGCCACTTTATGTGTTATGACAAGTTTTCCACACTAATTTCCTAGCTCATAGCAACCAAATTAATTTACTACACCAGGAACTACATTTTCAGTGCTGTATTTTGAAAAGAAACAATACAACATCTGTAGAAAAACTGAATTTGCACCAGACTCCTCTTCTTGCCTAAGGAGTTATTTCCTTTGTGCAGATTAAAGAGGGTGGCAAAGAATAGGCAGGCTTTGTTAGCCCATTACTCATGTAATGAGATTTGAGGTCAACTGCTTAACACAATTTTCAATGGGCACTTTCCCCAGGACTAAATTGCTACCTATAGACATTTTCATTATTAAATATAATTACAAAATAAAAGACAAAACACTTCTTATTTTCTCTAGCTCCCGGCTTTTTGAGTTTGTCATTTTATTTGACAGAAGAGGTTTGCACAGCTGGAAATCATGCTTAACTTTGGAATATCTGACTCTCACATGGGACTCTTATAGCCATCCTTCCATCTCGTGACATGTCCCAAGATATCTCTCCAGGTGACCCAGATATTTCAATGTCAGAAGCCAATCAACCTTGAAAGTAAAGTTATTTGATAACTCTCTTTCAGTTAGCCCCAAACATTCATATATAATATAAGACTGAGTATCCTTTATCAGGGATTCTTGGGACCAGCCGTGTTTTAGATTTTGAAATATTTACATTATACCTGTTGAGTATCCCTAATGTGCAAATTCAAATCCAAAAAGCACTCCTGTGGGCATTTCTTTTGAGCATGATATTGACACTCAAAAAAGTTTTAGATTTTGGAGCATTTTCGATTTCAGATTAGGGAGGCTCTTCTACATGCTCACTTCTCCATAAAACTGAGCCGTAGCCAACCCACTGATCCTGTTCTTCAATTCTAAATCTATTCCTGCCTCAGTGTGATTTTGTTCCACATTCTGTCCTTTGTGTTCCTGTGCTTCTCCCTGTGAACTTTGTTATACCTCTAATTCCACTGACCAAGAACTCTTGCCCCATTATAGCTTGGATTCTAGAGAGGTCAAAGTATGCTTTAGAGTTGCAGGTAACTTTAGAACTGCAAGCTTAGGTCCTATTTCTAAAAAGAATTTTTACTATCTTACCACCACCACTATTGTCAAGTCTCATCATGCCTTACTGTGACCACTCATTGCCTTGTGCCATGGTGACAGCCTCACAGGTCTCTATTGTATATCCCCCACCCCACTCCACATAGAGACCTGTGTTTCTGAAAAAAACACTGAGTTTTCTGGAAAAAAAAAACTGAGTACACTGGTATGTCTGGCTCTCTTGCACAGCATGCCCAGACTCAGGGGAATCATGGGACCCTGTCTCATATCCTCTGTCTACCTTACTTCCCCATGCTGGCATTTCTGCTGTGTCTACCCCATATAGCCATGAATCACTTTGCTATGTGGTCAACTGGAATCTCATATGGGAAGCAGGCTATAAGTCCCCTAAGCAATCAGATTCCCAAACCTCTCTCAGGGAATCTCAGAGACATAATAGAACACCAGAACTAGGGAGCACAAAACCCACACTAAAATTAGATTAATTTCTCCTTTCCCTCCCTCCTACCTTTCATATTTTATGGATGAGGCTGCATCATAGTCTCTCATAAGTTCCAATCCTGCTGATTCTCCACATTGTTACACATAGATAATTTCTCCAGTTACCAAAGTATTTTCCTCAACATACAAAAGAAAAACTCAACCACAATGATTCTCCTTCCATGTAGTCATTATCATTAATTTAAATCCTTGCAAATCTGATAGATGAGTTTGTTTTCCATGTATCTGAATAGTAGTGAAGTTATACACTTTTCACCCTTTCTATTTCTTCTTTTTGTTTTTTGTTAATTGTATATTCAAATTATTTCCTAATTTTTCTATTAAGTATTCATTTGGGAGTGTAGAAATAAATGAAGACCACTCAAATGAGACTAAGCTGAGACTATCTCTTCAGAGTTTGCTATAGTAAGAAAGTCGGTAGAAGCAGTGTCCTATATGATTGATTTATGAGGCATATTTGACTTTTTTGCTTATGGAGTTGAAAGTAGGCAGAAAATTTAGAGAAGATGACAGTCCTTGACCAAGTCCTTACTGTTTATACCAACTCCCATTGGTACAGAGCTTGAGTCAAGTTCTACTTTTATAATATACATTGTCTGTATTTTCAGTCTCTTAGGAGTGGAAAGATGTCTCCTTCTCTTTGATATTTAAGAACTTTTGGTACACTAATCTGCCGTGGAATTGAGGAACAAAAATTAAAATAAGAAAGAGCACTTTACAGATTAGGGAGTTTTCACCTTTGTTATATGTATATGTTGCAAATTGATCCCAAGCTTTGAATCTGTTTAATGTATTTATATCAGTTTTAAAATTTTATAGGAACTATTATTTTGCATGGCCTATATTTTATTTATTTAGTCTAGAAATACTTTTTGCATTCAAAGAATTAGATTATTCACCTATATTTTCTTTTAGCACTTTTATTGTGCTAAAATAATTTTTTTACATTTACTCTTTTCATATACTTGGAATTTGTGCTGGTATAAGGTGGGTAGTAGAAACCAGATTTTTTTTTTTCTAGATTGATATGCAGTTACTGCAACATCACTGATTGATAAATCCATCCATTTCCTATCAATGAGTTTTGATTTTGATAATATTATATCAAAGACTGAATGTGATCCCCCCTGCCTCAGCCTTCCAAGTAGCTGGGACTACAGGCATGCACCATGACTGGCTAATTTTCTGTTTTTAGTAGAGAAGGGAGTGTAGAAATAAATGAAGCCCACGCAAATGAGAATAAGTTGATACTATCTCTCCAGAGCTTGCTATAGTAAGAAAGTCAGTAGACTTCAAACTCCTGAGTTCAAATGATCTTCTGGCCTCAACCTCTGGGAGTGCTAGGATTATAGGTTTGAGCCACCACACCCAGCCCATACATTAGTTTTATCTATTGTCTACAACTTACTTTGAAATGCATCAAAAATAATACACTCTGATGGAAGGAGAGAAGGATGAATAGATGGATAGTGATAATGCAAGAATACAAAATGCCATTATACACTGTTGGTGACACTGAAAACCAGTACAAACTCTAAGGAAAGTAGTATGGAAATACTTCAAAGAACTAAAAGTAGACCTGCCATTTGATCCAGGAATACTGGATCTCTACCCAAAGGAAAAAATTCTATTTTATAAAAAATTCTTGTTTATAACAGCAAAATTCAAAATCATAAAGATGTGGAAACATCCCAAGAGCCCATAAATACATGAGTGGATTAATAAAATATGGTATATGTATACCGTTACTACTCAGCCATATAAGAAAATGGTGACTAAAACCTTTTGTAACAACCTGGATGGAACTGGAGACCATTCCCCTAAGTGAAGTAACACAAGATTAGAAAAACAAACACCACAAGTGCTCACTTTTAAATTGGAACTAAATGATCAACATGGATCTGTACTTATGGCTGCAAAATTCAATGGAAATCAAGCAGGTGAAAGGGGAGAGAAGGCCCTGGGTAAATTCACACCCAATGGGTACAATGCACACTATCTGGGGGATGGCCACAATTATAACCTTGACCCAAACTGTAGAAAAGTAATGCACATAACCAAAATGTTTGCAGCTCCATAATCCATTCTGAATTTTTAAAAAAGAATGTAAAATGTTATAATAACATCTGGATAGTAAATGCTTTTAAGTTTTCTGTATGTTTGGAATTTTACATAATAGAATGTTAGAGAAGAGAAAAGAAAAACAAAAGTACACAGAAAAGCTAAAACATTTCTGAAAAAAAAAAAGATTAAGATCAGGGGAATGTATCTTGCTAGATATCAAGAAAAACATAAACATATATAAATCATGTTACAAAGTGGTGTTCCCACAGAGATAGAAAAAAAATGGTCACTGGAACAGAATAGAGAACCTAGAAACTGGAACAGAATAGAGAACCAGAAAAATATGAATGCAGAAACTCCACTTGTGATGGAAATAGGACCGCAGATCAGTGAGGGAAGAAAGAACCTTTCCAGAATAGTATTTGTATGATCAATTTTCTTTTTTTTTTAATTTATTTATTTTATTTTTTTTATTATTAAACCATAGCTGTGTACATTAATGCAATCATGGTCAATTTTCTACATAAAAGAACAATACAAAGTAATATTCTTTCCCAACAGCATAATGGCAGATGAATTAAAGACTTAAATAAGAGTCTTCTCACTTCTGGTTTTAGAAGATGTGCTGGTTTTTGACAGATTATCAGAATCCATCTCCGCTTTCTTCTTATGTGCCTCACTGCAGGTCAGAAATCTTAAAAAAAAAAAAAAAAAATTCCCAACCTCCCAGCAGCTAAAGACCTTGATACAAATTAGGACACATCAATTAGGTCCACTCACATGAGATTTAAAAGGTGGCAGGAAGATCACAGCTTGCTGCTTTAGGCTATTTTCTACTTCAAGCAAGACAGGAGAACCCAATAGATGGTCGCCTGCCTTGCTGGGTGCAGGGGCAACTACAACAGCAGGAGAAGCTGGATTCTGTTCCCAGTCTTTAGTCACCAGCTTCAGAGCTGTTGAAATGTTGATTTGGTGGCCATAGCAGATTTGCAATTATGGCTTCCTGATCTTGGAGGATAGCTATGACAGTATGTGCTTGAATTCAAAAGTTGCAGTGGTAGCCTTTTGATTCCCTTCTTCCACATTTGTGCACAGGCATAAATTCCCATGGTGGTTCAGACCTACCATTTCTAGGAGTTATTCCTGGTGGTCCAACCTAGTCTAATTCCTGGAGGGTATTGTAAATTTCATCAGAATGAACTCCCTCTTTGAACCCACTCCAGGCCTAATGTCAGTGGTGGCTTCATGTTTTTGCTACTAGGTGGCTTCCCTCACCAACCACCATGTGACTTCTCAGATCTTACTTATATTGTTTGGGGTGATGATAGTTTGCCTCTTCTCACTGTAGTGTATTATGTGTTTCACAATATATTTCACTATATAAGGATGCCACAGTTTATCCATTTGCTTGTTGATTGACATTTGAGTAGTTTCCAATACAGATCTATTATGAATAATCTGCTTGAAAATTCTTATTTTCTTTATGCTTAAGTAAATACTTAGAAATGGAATTGTACATCAAAGGGTGCATGAATGTTCAACCTTATAAAAAAACTGCCAAATATCCTCCAAAATGTGTTATCATTAACACTCCTACCAATAATATTATATATGACAATTCCAGTCATCCCAAATTATTGACAACTTCTGTATTCTTGGTTTTTTTATTTTAGTCATTCTAGTATGTGTAGTGATACTCCAAAGTAAATTTAATTTGTACCATTGAATACCATTTTCATATGCCCATTGGCTATTTGCATATCTTTTATAAAATGTCTGCTCAAATACTTTGCCCATTTTTTAAATTGTTTGCCATTTTATTGTTGATTTATAGACATTATTAATATTCTGTGGATATGAGTGTTTTGTGATAGGTAAGTACTTTGAATATTATTTTCCAAGTCTTTAGTTTGTTCATTCATTTTCTTTATATTATCTTTCAGTTAGCAAAAGATTTGATTTCTTTTTTTTTTTTTTTCATTTCTTTATTGTTTATTGTTGGGGATTCATTGAGGGTTCAATAAACCAGGTTACACTGATTGCATTTTTTAGGTAAAGTCCCTGTTACAATCCTGTCTTGAGCCCAAAAGGTGTGGCACACACCAAAGCCCCACTCCCCTCCCTCCTTCCCTCTGTTTGTTCTTCCTTTCTGATTTCATTTCTTTTCTTTTTTTTTTTTTTTTTTAAGCAGGAACTCTATTGCATCAAGCAGCCGCTTATATAGAGCGTGGGGAAGGGGCGGGGAAAGAAGGTGGGGGATGAGGTGCGTAACAGGGTTGGGCCAATGGCATGGTAGCATGTTGGCTGTATCTAGGTAGAGGCAGTTTCAGGCCGGGCCTTGCTGAGTCATTGCTACGTGGAAGTAGCTCGATGGATCTACTTCTAGTCAGGCTCGGGAAGTTGCACTAGGTCTCAGGCACATGGCAGGGCCCAACAATTCCCTCTTTTGTTTTTTGTATGGCAGAAAAACATAGCCCCTCTCTTAGGTTGCCTGCTCTTGCAGTTTCAGTCTTACCCGTCATGGGGATACAAACATCAGTGGTTTGGTCCCT
>CAUYPK010064406.1:0-27094 GCA_963574355.1 Loris lydekkerianus
ATTGCCCACACCCAAAGTCTGTTAATTGGTTTGTGCCAAGACAACAACCAAACAAAAAAATTAAATAACTCCCAAAAAAAAAAAAAAAAAAAAAAAAAAAAAAAAAAAAAAGAAAGAAAAAAGAAGAGAGACAATTACTAAGGTAGATTTGAGATGCCCTCAAAGGGTTTACATCTGTTTTAAAGATGTTGCCCAGAAAATAGATCTGAACTAACGTGTTGATTCTAGAGCTCGCATTCCCTAATAGCATGCTTTGAGAATGCTGCTTACTGACTAAACTTGTGCAGAGATCACTAACCATGAAGGGGAATACAGAAAAAAAAAAAAAATCAGGCAGGCATCTGTGCCTGTGTATTTTATTGATTCGGGGATAACAATGAAACATAATGAATTTAACTTGGGATGCCTACTAAATATCCAGGCAGAGAAAGAAATATGAATCTTGGATACAGAAGAGAGTTGTAAACTAGAAACTAAAAGGTTATATAGATCAAAGCTTTGAGAATGGGTGACAAAGAGCTTGTTTAAGAAGGGAACTAAGAATATATACCTAGGTAGAGTATACGAAAAATTCCAATGCAGCAAAGAAAAGAGCAGGACAAAATAGAATCCCAGAAAATTAAAGGCAGTTAGCACAAATGCTACAAGAGGTTAATTAGGATGCAAACCCAATCTTGTTCATTTTGTTTGGCAATTAGGTAGATACAAGGAACATCAGTTTTTTAAAGAGATTACAAATTCCAATGGTTTTAAGGAAAAATGAGTGGCAGGTGAGGAAGCAAAAATGCAATTTTTGGCTCATTTTTCATTCATTTTACAAATACCAGAGCTTGGTATGTGGCAAGCTCAGTGCCCAAAGAGCAGATGGTTAGCTTTATTGATGACCACCCTGGTATCTTACATTTAAAGTCTCTCTCTCTCTTTCTGTTACACTCCTGAGCAGCTGAAACTACAGGCAACTGTCATCATGCCTGCCTAAGTTCCTTTTCAGATGCCTTTTACTCTTTTACCAATGATTTTATAAAATCTTACAGATGTGAGTTTGTATTTGATATAATTTACGAAGAAAAACACTGTAAGGCAAATACAGACATTTCAAATTTGGAGGTTTAAAAAAATTACCTTTTAAGAATCACTGAATGTTACTAATATTTTACTGACTTCTTCAAAGCACAAATCCATAAAATGGTCTCTACCTTTCACAAGGCCAAAAAGTTTCCCTTATATCTGCATCAGTGACTTCACTGGATAAATAGAGACCCAGAAATTATGCTGATATACGATAAATTAATATGCTTTCCTGGTAACCATGTACACTAATACTGCCCATTTGGACAGAAATACAACACTATCCTCCTTTGCGGAAAGCCAGATAATGTAAGTTCAATTTATAGACGATGGCACTGAGGCTCAACAATCCATCCAAAGCCATTAAAACAAATTAAGTGTTAGAATTCAATCAGATCTGTAATCTAGTTTCCCAAAACTTAAATTTTTTCAGTAAGTACGTAATAATAAATTATTTAAAATGTATTAGCACAGAACCATAAGGTACAGACATTAAAGATGACAATAAGGATAATACAACTATGTTAAGTGAAAAAAATTTGCAATGTAGACTCAAATTAGAAGGTAATATACTAACATAGTTACGAGGGGTTGGACCAATTTTTTTTTTTTTTTTTTAGACAGGGTCTCACTAAGTTGCCCTTGGTAGAGTATCATGGCATTATAGCTCACAGCAACCTCAAACTCTTGGGCTTAACCAATTCTCTTGCCTCAGCTACCCAAGTAGCTGGGACTACAGGCGCCCACCACAGTGCCCAGCTATTTTGTTGTGGTGGTTGTTGTAATTCTTGTTTAGCTGGCCTAGGCTGGGTTCCAAGTTGCCAGCCTCGCTGATGTGTCTGGCGACGTTACCACTGTGCTACAGGTGCCAACCCTCAGTGACTTTTTTTTTTTTAAATAAAAAATAAGTGGCACAGAGATATAAAGTGATGTGCCCAAGCAAGTAACAAGTTGGGGACAATATAAATTACTAAAATATTTAATTGTCAATTTTTTGATACTTGAATGGCCCTACAATTTATATACTAAATGTGCTTACTTATGGAGGAAAAACTGCATTCTTTAATGATCAGAATAATGATCCAGTTTCAATGTCACAGGACTTAGACCAATACTATGTGTACTGTTTTTATGTTTTTAGAACCCACTTTTATCTGAGGGCATAAGGAAAAGCTTTCAAATAGGTAGCATGTTGTATAGCGAAGTCCTGCTTTCCACTGTACCTAGTTCTGAGTTTGACTTCTCTCATCTTTAAAACAAATACTGTACTGCTTTCTTCATGAAACAGTTAAACAGTTTACCAAAGGAAGTGTCTAAACTCTAAAATAATCAATGCTTAATAAATGATAGCTTAATGAGCCTCTCTTTTCTTGGTCTCTGCTCCCCCTGATCCCCAATATACCGACCCCTGACTTTTATTTTCCTTAATTAAAAAATCAATTTTACTGTTCAAAAATACTGTTGTATTTGTTTTGTTTTCTATTTATGTCCAGTTTTTCTCATTTTAAAACAAAATAAACTTGTTAGCTGTGAATAACTTACTACTGAGTCCTTACCTAACCTGTGTCTATAGCAAAGGCATAAATTAATAATCTTAAAATGAATTGTCAGTCACCAATATTGCCTGAATAGTCTCTTAGAAGTAAATAACTTTGCTGAAGTCTAAGATTTTTATTATAGTTACTGATTTTTCATAATAATTTGTTAAGAGTAATGGTCAGAACACAGGTTCAATAATCACCTTGTTAATGAAATCTTGGCTCTCCCACTTGCTAGCTATGAGAATTTATTTCACCATCTGTAAAATGGGGATAATAATAATTCCTACTTATTAGGGGAAGTCTAAGAATTAAATATAGAACAACACATAAAAGCACTTAGTGCAGCACCTAGCACAGAATAAATATAAAACAGATGTTAATTATTGTCACTATACAGTTTTATTGAAAAAAGGTACAATCCTAGAGATAAGACAGAGCAGTGTTTTACATACTATGGGTTTAGATCCATGAATAAATTGTAAAAATGAACATGTGAAAAAAACTTTAGTGAATGACAGTAAACAAACAAACAAAAAAAAAAAAAAACAGTACTGTGAAAAGCATGGTAAACACTGTTCCATAAACTTCTCAGTTTTTTTTGTGTGGGTTACATATGCACAAGCACCTGACTTTCATTGAGACATGTAATTCTTACCATGTGGATCATGCTCAAAAAAGTATGAAAGCTAATAACCCAGAGAAAAATTCTTTTTAGAAATGAGGAAAATAAGGCAAAACTGACTGCCATGTAGATTCCTTCAAACCATTAATAAATTCTTATGGACAAACTGCAAGAAAAAAGCATTGCCATGTCAGGAAAAAATGTCCTATTTTCAAATCAAGTTTAGAAAACAGTAGTATACACAGAGTAGATAAGAGATGTAAAGATAATTCAGGCACTAGTTATTTCTGACCAGCATCCCATCTCAGTAAACACATCTCAAGAAAATAAACTTCTTGGCTTTATGCGTGTTTTATGAAGTCTGAAAACCATAAAATTTAGTATAATTCCAATAAAACCTACTAGCGAAAAAATCCAGACATTGGAGTTTTCTAGAGTCTCAAAAAGATCTGGTTTTAAAACTGGGTCTGCCATGAAGATGGTTCTCAGCAAATTAACCTCTCTAAACAGTAGTATCCTCATTTGTAAAAAGAAAATACTAACACCTACTTGACAGATATTCAGTTTCATTGAGAACTAAATGACATTTTGTAAATGCAATGACCAGTATTATTACCCAGCAGACGGGCAAGAATTTACTATTAGGTGCAATGCTTTCCTGTCACCATAACTAGCATTTGCAATTAACGTAATCTATCAATGAAAAAAATAAAAGTGTCAAAGCAGCCAAAGAAAACCATGAAATCCTTCTACATAAACAGTACCAGAAACCCCCAAAAGGTACAAGACTCTTTTAGAAGGCTTAGCAGGAAAAGCATGACACTTGCCAGCAGCAAATATGAATTTGGCTTTTTGTTCATTACCTAAATATCTGTGGAAAAGTCTTGTCTGTATGACATACATAAGTGTGAAATAAAAAGTACTCTAATAATTCTAAAGAACCATTCATCCAGAACCTTTATATCAGTAATGAAAATCAAGAAAAGATTAAGGAAGGAGGACATTGGGCCTGTGACACCTGTAGAATTCAGTGTATGGGGATTAGTCAAAGTAACATGGTACTCTCCTATTTACTAAACATCATAAACCTTGACAAGTTTACTTAACCTTCTAAACGTCAAGGATTTTTAAAATCTGAAAAACAGGGATTAATAGTACTCATCTCACCTCATGAAGTTGTTAGAATTAAATAAAATAATGTAAATAAATCTCTTAGCCTAGTATCTAACACGTAAGTACTCAGTAAATGGGGCAATACAATGTCCCGGGAATCTTTACACACCTGAGCTTAGTTTAGTTTTCTTATTGTAACTTACCAATATCTTTTTTGTCTTACAACCCTTGTTCAAATGCTGCACTTAAAGAAATATTCTCTATGGTGAAAATACAGTAGTACTTTTGTGACTGTATCAAAGACTTACAGATAGCTGTATGAGAACTTAGTACCTAATCTAGCATTCACATCAAATTCAGATACCTAGCAGATTCCATCTAGCAATATAGGCTTAATAACTCCAACTAAACAGCTACAAGGGTTACAGCAGTGTTCTGTGTAATGACCCCAAATCTTCCTACTGATACCTTTCCTGCCCCAGGAGCTCAGAACAGAGGTGACCCCTAATTCAGTCTTCAAAGATAACTATCTTGTTTCCCCCTCCCTTATCTTCTTTAACTATGAGCCAAAAAATGAAGTTTCTAGATCTATCATGGTTAATTCCTTCTAAGTAAAATATCCCAAAATGGAGGGGGTCCAGACGTAGTCCTAAATTGATGGGATCTAAAAGAATGAATTGGCTTTTTTATTAGTTTCCTATTTCTGAAGTAAAAAATTATCACAAACTTAATGGCTTAAAACAATATAAATTTATTACCTTACAGTTTTGAGAGGAGAATCTCACTAATCAAAAAAATCAAGGTATCAGCAGGGCTGCATTCTTTCTGCAGGCTCTAGGGGACAATCTATTTCTTGCCCTTTCCATCTTCCAGAGCAGCAGTTCTCAACCTGTGACTTGAGACTCACAGGAACGGTATTAAAGGGCCGCAGCATTAGGAAGGTTGAGAATCACTGTTCTAGAGGATGCCTATAATCCTTCTGCTCATGGTCTCTTGTTCTATCTTCAAAGCTAGCAGCATAACATCTTCCCTCTCTGACCTCCATTTCTACTGTTTTATTTCCTTCTTTGATCTGGCCTCCCACTTTAAGGACTTGTGTGATTACACTGGGCCCACCCAGGTAATTCATAATAATAACCCACCTCAAGATCCTTAACATATCCCTAAGTCTCTTCTGCTATGGTAAAGGAATATATTCAGAGATTTTAGGAAACAGATCATGGATAATTTTGGGGTAGGGAGCATTACTACTTTCTAAAAATATATAGTACTTAATTCATTAACTCACATCTGCAATCAAGTGAAACCCTCAGACTGTTTTCACAAGGAACTCAAACCTAACTTGTCATGGTGACTTTATATTGGTTTCTTTTTCACTCTCTACATAGTCTGAAAATCATTTTCTGCTATTTGATGTAGTAGCTATTCCAACCAGCTTGTGTACCTTCTTCCCAAATCAATGTTTTTTTTGTTTTGTTTTTTTTTAAATTAAAAGAATAGGAACTATTTGTAGAATACCCATAACCATAATACTCCTTGGGTATTTACTACTGGTCAGCTAATATCAAGGTAGCAATACTCTCATCCTGCCTGTATTTTTCTAACCTATTCATAATGCAGTATGTCTTCACTAGACATAATACCACTTTACAAAAGAAAACTGTTTAGTTTGATCTGTTATAAATTGTTAAATCTTTTCTGGCTCTTTCTACCAAACCCCAGAAATACTTTTCTGGCTCTTACTACCAAACCCTAGAAATACTTAAAACTAACAGAACTAGCAAAAATAAAAGTAAACTAGCATACAGTCTACACTTCTAAAATACGTTTTTCCCCTATTTTTGAAATTAAACTGTCAAGGCAATATAAGAATCAGAAGGCTACGTGTGGATTCTTAGGTCATTTTTTAACCTTAAATCCCTAAAGTGTCATTTCCCTTCTGAATCTTTCTCAATGAGATACTTACCCTTCCTTTTCCCAAAACCTTTAAATTTTTTTCTTAAATCTACTGTGTAATGGACTGTGACGATTATTTCCAGTATTCCCTCTTCTGATATTATGAACTCTAGAATGACAAAGCAATTTACCCTTAAGCTCCTGTTATTAATATTTAATTACAAAGTTTAAAGACAAAAATAGGAATGCTTCCAAAAAGAAACACAAACTCACAGTGACAAGCTGGTACTCAAATTTCCCTGCTGTGAGATGCATATACCACAGCATTTAATTGTACAATCTTTTCTCCTCTTTCATTTGATTTAATGTATCAGTCACACTGGCCTAAATCAAATCAAGAGTTAAATCCAATGTGACTTGAATGCATATTAGTAACATACAAATACTTTATAAAAGTACAAACTACTTTTCTTAACAAGAGATAATTAGAAAATCATCTTTTCTGCAAAGATGCTTTTATCTAGTAACAGCCTGAAGACAACCCCATAGGTAAGGGATAGTTTACAGCCACTCTTACCCAGCATTTCATTGTATGCCTTTTAGTATGTTAATTTATTAAAGGTGTACTTGGGTTAATAATCTTACTATCAGGTAATGTAATTTAATGAGGGAAGGAAAGAAGGCCAATCACATGTTAAACAAGTACCTTTATGTCATTCTACCTGAAAGCAGAGTACTTTCTATGAGTTAATCTGTAGCATTTACAGACAATGAAACTAAAAAATGTACAGAGAGCAACTCAATTAACAAAGGAAATCCCAACGGCTAATTAATAAACTAGAGAAAGAATGTTCAACCTTACCAAACATGGTCAAAGAAGTACAAATTAAAACAAGGGAGATACAATTCTTTAATTATCTAACCAGCATGAGTATGGATTAGCATAATGCAACAAGGGTATCCTCCTAGCGAAACCTAATGCATGAGCTTTAATTCCAGAAAGAAATTTAAAACTATAAAATAACTAAAAAATGTTCATACCTTTTGCACCTTTTTTTTTTTTTTTTTTTTTTTGAGACAGAGCCTCAAGCTGTCACCCTGGGTAGAGTGCCATAACATCACAGCTCACAGCAACCTCCAACTCCTGGGCTCAAGCGATTCTCCTGCCTCTGTCTCTCAAGTAGCTGGGACTACAGGTGCCCACCACAACACCCGGCTATTTTTTTTGTTGTTGTTGCAGTTTGCCCAGGGCCGGGTTTGAATCCACGACCCTCTGTATATGGGGCCAGACTTTTCTAAGAAACAAAGTTGCATAAAACAGTCAGTAATTCAAAGGATTAAAAAAGAGTAGCATACTTTTTCCTAAATTACTTTACCACATTCTCCCACAAACTTGTCAACTCCCTGTTGCAGAATTTAAAGAAATGTTCTACTAAATAAATACATGTTAAGTGCAAAAATCACATTTAATAATATGAAACAGTGTTTAGGTTAACTACTTAAATTTCTCTATGCATTATGGAAATAAACTATAGTAATGTAGCAAATAGCAGCTTAAACTTCATCTGCATTATTTCTCTCTCTTTAATTGTATCACCAAACTCTAACTGTTTCCATTTATGGCTGGTGGAACCAATTTTCTAAGTAGTTAATTTCTGATGGCTTACACTTAATTTATTCATTTTAGACTAATTCCCCTACAATTTCCAAACTTTTCACTTTCAGAATCAACGTGGACTTCCCTCACCAGAGTTTTTAACCAATCCATTCAGTTAGTTCCAGCTTATCACAACAGGTCATTTTTCATTCCTTACTTCCATTTTGGTTCATTGAACTGCAATCAATCCATGACTCCTTCCTTTTCACTTCCGCAAGAAATAGGCCAGAAGATGATTTTAGAAAAAGCGAAGCACATTTTATCCATGTTGTTGTTCTACTTTACTAGAACAGGTACTATAGGTACCATTTTTTAAGATCATTTTCACCATGCCTCACTAGTGAACTTTATGTCCCCTCAACATTGGCTATAAAATGTATTTGTGAATTAAATATTTCCTCCTATATGTGAGTAAAATAAAATAAATAAATGGTTCCAGGATGTAATTTGGAAAAAAAATTTAAAAATGTTAACATTTATAAAATCCTTAATAAATTAAATAATTTAATTGCTTGTAAATTAGTAAAAAAACAAACACATAAATACACGTCAGGTTTTAAATGTTGGCTATTATCTACTGCATTCAAAACTTAACCAAATTTCCAAATTTCACATCCTTGGCCGAGCACACTGGCTCACGCCTGTAATCCCAGCACTCTGGGAGGCTAAAGCAGATGGATTGCTTGAGCTCACGAATTCAAGACCAGCATGACCAAGAGTGAGATTCCATCGCTCTTGGGATGGCCAGGTGTTGCGGTGGGAACCTGCAGTCTCAGCTACTAGGGAGGCTGAGGCAAGAATCACCTGAGTGCAAGAATTTGAGGTTGCTGTGAACTATGACACCATGGCACTCTACTGAGGGCTTGCTACCATGCTTCAAATGTACAAACATTGTTCACTGAGTCTTCTCTCCCCATGAACAGTCCAAAACACAAAGATTAGCTGCTCATAACTTTACCTTCTAATTCTTAACTCCACTCCTGGGTTACACTGGTTTTCTTGCTAACTTTACTATTAATCTGGTACAGTGCACTTCACTGGAAACAGGTTTCCATATATTTATCTATGTCTTCAAAAGCATCAATAAAAACATCTAAGTATAGCAAAGAAATATAAACAAAAGAACATGAAAATATTGAACAGGATAAAGGTGATCAGGGTATAATAAATTATAATACCATTCGTGAAATCTCTTGTAGTTTTCAAAATCACAACAGTACCCTTGTTATTTATACTTAATGTTAACCAGAAATTTAGCCATGTCCCTCCTAGTCTAACTTCTCAACAGATCTCAATAAAGCCTATCCCAATACAAATTCAACTATTACCTATCTCCATCATTTGTGTAGTCTGACAGAAATATAACCTTAATTGACCAATATTACAAAAAATTTGAACTGTTAGCAGGCAAGCTGCTTATTCTATATACCTGATAATGATGGTAGTTTTGTACATGTAATGTTGTGTGTGGTTAATCTTCAGTGTGCTAAAAAAAAAAAAAACAAAAAAAAAAACAGGACTTGGTAGGGGAGGCGCCTGTGGCTCAGTGGGTAGGGCGTCGGCCCCATATACCGAGGGTGGCAGGTTCAAACCTGGACCTAGCAAAACTTCAACAAAAAATAGCCAGGCATTCTGGCGGGCGCCTGTAGTCCCAGCTACTCGGGAGGCTGAGGCAAGAGAATCGTCTAAGCCCAGGAATTGGAGGTTGCTGTGAGCTGTGATGCCACAGCACTCTACCAAGGATGATAAAGCGAGACTATCTCTTTAAAAAAAAAAAAAAAAGACTTGACATATTGTCTCAACAAATGTTATGACATTTTAATGCACGCGGATATCCACAGAAGTTACCAAGAATCAAGAATGCTGAAGTAAATTATATTCACTTATGCTCCATGGCAGAGAACCTACAATCTGTATTAGGTCATGAAATATGAAATGTCTGATTTGGAATTAAAAGTTTGGTCTATTATATTTCACACAAGAAGCATACAGGCTCAGCGCCCACAGACACAGTAGTTATGGTGCCAGCCACATACACCTAGGCTGATGGGTTCAAACCCAGCCCAGGGCAGCTAAGTAACAATGACAACTGCAATAAAAAAAAAAATAGCCGGGCATTGTGGCGGATGTCTGTAGTCCCAGCTACTTGGGAGGCTGAGGCAAGAGAATCACTTAAGCCCAAGAGTTTGAGGTTGCTGTGAGCTGTGACGCCACAGTACTCTACCAAAGGTGACACAGTGAAACGCTGTCTCAAAAAAAAAAAAAAAAGGAAGCAGTACAATTAATTAAAGTATGCACCTTAACTAACAACACAGTTTTAACACCTTAATGGAAGCTTGTTTATGCCATCAGTAAAGAAGCCTGGAGAGTGAGAGGCAATGAAACTGGGAAAAGCGTTCTCCATGGCTTGTTGAGAACTGAGTATTTTTACTTCTTAGAAGTGATAGTCAGTTGGCACAACGTCTAGTGAATATGGTAGAGGAGAAGAGAGCTTCCAAGTCTAGCTTCTGTAGCTTGAGTACTCTGCAACATGTAGTAAAGTGCTGTCTCGCAAGGACTGGCCTGTTTCTATTGCCCAATCTTGGTTGCTTAATCTCAAGCATCCTCATCATTTTATCCACTTAGTTGCAGTGGACATCCACTGGAATAGACTGACCAAGTTTCATCTATAGTGGATAATACCAGCGCTAGACCACCAAACGGACACAATTAGCTTTACTGATGCATTCACCACTTCATCCTTATCCAACCACTATGCCAAACACTTGCAATTGCCAAAAAAAAACCTTCATTTTTCATCATAATAGAAATATAGTGTAAATGGTTTGCCGTTAGGTTGTGACAGCAAAGAGGTAACTCTTTGAAATGATTTCTCTTCTGATGCTCATTTAATTCACACAGAACCCATCTATCCAGCTTCTTTACCTTGCTGATTTGGTTCAAATGGTCCAATGTTGTCGGAATAGTAACATCAAACCTTGCCGGTAATTCACGAATAGGTTGACAAGGTTTTGCTTCCACTACAGCTTTCTGCTTATCATTATTCACCTTGGTCTCAAGAGGCCCAAATGGCTCACTGTCAAGAATAAAATCACCAGTACTTAACTTCCCAAACCACAGATGTACTGTGCATTCATTAGCCACATCCTTCCAAACATTTTGTTGGTTTGAGCTATCTGTGCTATTGGTTCAGTGATGGAACTCATATTTGAAAATAACACTAATTTTTTACTTTTCCAGGATTTAATAAAAATTGCTCTAAAAAAAAATCTGAAAGATAATCACAAGCCAAAACATGTGTTTGAAAGACTGAGGAAGTACCTTCACAATAAAAATAAACAAGCGGCATCAAAGTGAAATGTCAGAGACATCAACTGTCAAACTTAGTTCTTAAGGAAATCAGACATTTCATACTTATAACCTACTATCTAGAAAAACAAAAAGGATTACCATTTTGTAAACTTTATATAATTAGGTACAGTTTTAGCCTGAATTGTTTCACAAGATTTATAAACCAACTTTTCTATTATTTTACTTTTTCTCTGAATCAATTCCTTACCATGTGTTCATGTCATTTTTCTTTTCTGCAACCACATAGTAGACAAAACTATAAGCTAGGGTAGTGAATATTTTCAGCTGGAACATCAGTGATAAATGCTGCTGCAGAAAGCTCTGAAGAACCAACTTAAGGGCCCCACGCTGTGGCTCACGCCTATAATCCTAGCACTCTGGGAGGCGGAGGTGGGTGGATTGCTTGAGCTCATGAGTTTGAGACCAGCTTGAGCAAAAGCAAGACCTCACCTTTACTAAAAATAGAAAAACTGAGGCAAGAGGATCTCTTGAACCCAAGAGTTAGAGGTTGCTATGAGCTATGACACCATGGCATTCTACCCAAGGTGACAGCTTTAGACTCTGTCTCCAAAAAAACAACAATAAACAAACAAACAAAAAAAACCCCAAAACAACTTTAGTTGGCTCACTATTTAAGGCAGATCTCCTCTGCTGCTGGAGATTAAGATTTCAGTTTATCATTACCCATCCTTGGTCTCAGGTTGCCCAACTGGGAAAAAGAAAGAAAACTGCATGTAACTTTCAACATTTGAAAACTCTTGGGATAACAGTACAACATGGTCAAATCTGGCAAAGGAAACCTCCAATTTTACCTCAATCACCAAGCTGGTCTTCTCTATCTCTTCCACACAGTAAAGAACTCTGTTTAAACCTTCTATTTCTTTAGATAGGCCTCTCACAGAAGAAAGAAATGATCAAAAACTCAAGCTTATTATTAAATAGTTAAAAAAATAATTAACAAACCATCCTTATGAGATGAGCTAAATTCTAGATAGCAATCATGCCTAATAATGCACAGGTAAAATATACAAGCGTCACACACAAACAGTTAACAGTGAAAATAGGAAGGAGCAGCAAGCTCCCTGCTGAGATGTGGAACTCAACTCTTCCTTCAGGATAACACGGTGGGTCAAGACTGACAGCCCAACTAGGTAAGTGTGCAAACATCAATTTGTACAGTTAAGTATTCATAAAGTTTAATTTATATCCAACTTTAAAGATAACCTTAAAATAAAAAAAAAAAAAAAAAAAAAAAAAAGATAACCTTTAATATTTAGATAACAATGAATACTTAACTACTCCTATTTTCTTCCTGCACCGCAAAATAATACATGCATACCCCACCTCAGCACTACAGTTCTCAAAAGGTAATCCAAGGATCCTGGGCAGGGGTTGTCTCCGAGATCACAACTGCTTTCACATTAATACTAAGACGTTTCTTACCTTTTCATTTATTTTCTCACAGGTGTGCAGCAGTGTTTTCCAGAGGCTACCTCACGTGTGTTATTGCAAAAAAGTGAATGAAAAAGTAGATAAGAGGATCCAGGTTTTATTAAACCAAAGTTTAAATGAGATTTGCAAAAATATAAAACAATGTCACTCTTCCTGCTATTTTTTTTGTTTTAGAAAAATTGCATTAAAAAAATTTGTTAACATGTAATCATGAGTTTGTGATTTTTAATACTCACATTTCTTAGTTTAATTCTAAGATGGTAAATATCAATAGACATGGATACAAAAGCTCTCTGTGTTCCTTAACATTTAAGAATTTTAAAAGGTCAAAAATCAAAAAGTTTGAAAACAGTTATCCTAGAGAAACTCTTATACAAGTATACAAGAAGACATGTTTGAGAAAGTTCCTTGCAGTCTTGTCAGCAAAAATTAAATCCTACTATATACGGTATTAATGTTTGAGAAAAAAAGAAAAATACCCAAAGAATATATACAATATACCACTCACACATATCACACACAGAATATCATGTTTTTGGGCCACAGAAACTTATACCAAATTATGATTGCCTCTGCTGGGAGGGAGATTGGAGTAGGGACGAAAGGAGAACTTTATTTTATTTCCTCTGCACTATTCTGTACTTCAATTAAATGTCTTAAAATTGTAGATGCTGCAAAATGGGGGAGGGGCAAGCAAGATAATCTTTTGAATTCAGGGAAGATGGGTTGAAAAAATATACTCCGTAATCTTCATTCATTCCACAAACTTTACCAAACACCAAACTCTTCATATTAATAAGTGTATAAGCAATGCAGTAGAACACAATTAAGTATTGGCCATAACTGATCAGAGTCTTTTTCATTCATCTTTTCATCTTTCACAACACTTAAGAATCTTGCTATATGGGGCGGCACCTGTGGCTCAGTGGGTAGGGTGCCAGCCCCATATACCAAGGGCATTGTGGTTGGCACCTGTAGTCCCAGCTACTTGGAAGGCTGGGGCAAGAGAATTGCCTAAGCCCAGAAGTAAGGAGGTTGTTGTAAGCTGTGACATCACAGCACTCTACCAAGGGCGATAAAGTGAGACTCTGTCTCTTAAAGAAAATAAATAAATAAAAAATAAAAAGAATCTTGCTATATATACCTTTTTGGAAAGAAGTTTGAAGAATTCTCAAGGAACTAAAAGTTCCTGCAATTCCTGTACTAGGTATATACTCAGATGATCAAAAATCATTTTACAACAAAGATATTTGCACCAGAATGTTTATTGCAGACCAAGTCATAATTGCCAAGTCATGGAAGCAGCCCAAATGCCCATCAAACCATGAATGGTTTAACAGATTGTGGTGTATGTATACTGTGGAATACTATGCAGCCATAAAAAGGATGGTGACTTTACAGCTTTTATGTTTACCTGGCTGGAGCGGAAACATTCTTTTTAGTGAAATATCTCAAAAATGGGGGGGGGAGTATCCAGTGTACTCCATACTATTATGAAACCAATACATCATCACCTACACATCCACATGAATGATAAAACACAACTATAGTACAGAAAGAAGGGGAGGGGAGAGGTGGAAAAGGGGAAGGGAGGAGAAGGGTAGGAGGAGGAAGGGTATTTGGTGGTACCTCACCTATTGTGCATAATGCAATGGTACATTTCAAAACTACTAAAAATATAGTATAAATGTCTTACCACAACAAATAAGTGAGATGATGGTTATGCTAATTAGTCTGATTTAAGCATTCCACATTGTATATCAAATCAGTACATTGTACCCAATAATTGTACACAGTTATGATTTAATAAAAACAATTAAAAAAGAATCTTGCCATAAAGTTCTCCAAATACACTGGTTAAAAGAATGCCTCCAATAATACCACCTTTCTTATCTTCCTTTCCCACTACTGGGTGTCCCAAAACTTGCGATGCATAGGGAAAATGGGAAATCGTACTTTTAATTCCAAAATGTTTCTTGCAAGATTTTACAAATTATTTACAAATAATTCCTTATTTTGTAAGGAATATTTTGGAAATAAACGTGTATTTAGCTACAATTTCTTATTTTCTCTATGTACGGTGACTTTTGGGACATGCTGTATATCAAAGGTACTTTTTTTACCTGTATTTTTGATCTGTCCCTTTCCTGCTACCACAATTTTGCTCCAAGTTAACCATCCCCTCTTGCTGCTTTCAGTGTGTTTTCTCCACTCCCTTTCTCAAAAACTCTCAGGCTTCTACTCTTGCCAGACAGAGAGCAAGGACCGAATACTAAGGGGAAAACTTCATATATACTAGGAATAGCCTAGCACCAATGCCTACTTCATTGTAAAATTGCTCTTCCATGTCTTCACCCTTGAAGTAAATTTTCCTTCTTATCCCTCAAAACCAAATTTCTAAGGACTACTCTACATTTGCTACCTCTTATTTCCTCATCTCCCATCACCATTCAACCCTAAACTTCAAAGGTCATTACCCTCAAAAATTTCAGTGTCCAAATCTTTAACCCATGATCACACAAAACATCTTTAGGCAGCAATTAAACTGGAGCAATCTGCATTTCTGCATTCAAATCTTAGCTCTGCCATTAGCTAGTAATAATATGCCCTCGGGTGAATTATTTTTAATTTCTTAGAAAATCAGTTTCCTCATCTGAAAGTGACTCTTAGACGTCTCCCTTTATCTCTTGGTTGCTTCTAAGAGTCCTACATACCCACTGCCTGCCAAAAATTTCCCCCTGACTATTCCACACTTCACTCAAACTCAACCTGTTCAAAAATCAAACACATTTTCTTCTCTGCTAAATGTGCTTTTGATGACTTGTGGTGATGATACCACCACTCTCAGCACTTAGAATGCAGGAACACAAGGCACTTACAAACCTATCAGATGCCAAGATCCATGGATTCCTTTGGCCCACATCTTACCCCTCCTTTCCATTCCCACTATAGACTTGCTAAGTTCAGGTTTTACTCAACCTTTCCTACAAAGTCTCTGCATCCTATAACACACACTTCAAATTGGACAGTTTTTCTTATACTTCCACTGCTTAAAAACTTTTATGTTTACTGGCAACCTGAAAATGAAATGCAAACACAAGAGACAGACACAAAACTTTTCAGACCCCAAACTACTTTCCAGTAATCTCTGGAGACAAGTTACTGTCCTATTCCCTAAGTACTGTTGCCTTTTGATACTGTTTCCTATACTTGAAATCCTAAAATGGATACCATCTCTTCCCATGTCTTCACTGATTCTTCCTGGCCATCCTACACTACAATGTAAGGGTCCCACAGGAAGTTGTTCTAACATATATTAAGGCTATTAGTAATAGTCTTATGTCTTCTATTACACTATTATGTGATAATCTTAAGTCTTATATCATCTATTAGACTAGACTCCTAGGTGACAGAGACCCTTAGTGCTACAGCATTTAGCACACAGCTGTGCAGGTACTCAAAAGTTTGTTAAATGAAGGTTAGATATGGAAGAATCGAGATTACAGAGAACTAATCAATAACATTTCATGAAAAGGGAGAAAAAGTTGAGAAGCACTACAAAACAAGTAGGCACGTGATGAATTTTAAAGTCAGATTTCTCCATAAGAAAAATTCTGCATAAGAAAAGTTGGTATTAGCAACATACACACAGTATAAATGCACTCTGCAGTCCATAAAGACTAGTAATAGAATTGAAATTTATTTAAAGAGGAAAATGAACAATAGTTAAGACAATGCTCATTTTAAAGGGTCAAAACACCTCCCCCCTCTTTCAAAGAGTATCTTTCCTAATTTTATTTTCAAAGTAAGAACTACTGATGGCACTTTTCAGGATTAATACAAGACACTATGCTTAATAATGTTCTTGATGTCAACTTCCATTATGCCTAAATCAGAATTAAATACTTCTGAGCTTACGAAAACGCTAAAAATACACTTTCATTGAAAACATTAAATAGTTTTTCTCTTGGGAGAAAAATATACTTGAAATCTTTTAACAACTGTACCATTTGTATAAGTTCTCATGCATTCAACACGTATTTGGTAAGGATCTGCTTTGGTGGAGAGAACAGAAAGTCCCTACCCTGATGGAGCCAATATCCCAGTGCATTTTGCCTTCTCAGAAAACAAAGTCAACTCCTAACTCTGAATTACTGGAAGTATTATGGCAAATTCTCTGGTGAACAAAAATTAGGAAATACTGTTATTCTGAAAGTAATCACTACTGACTTGTTACAAGACATTGTCCAATACCACGTGCAAGTAAGGCAGTTAAGACATTGTATGTCTTCATCAGTTAAAGAAAAATCATTTTTAGGATAATCTGTACAGCAATAAATGGTCTCAACTGCAGTGTTGGAGGCTCCTTTACTATGGCACTGCGAATCAATCAAAAGTTACTGCACGTAATTCTGTTACAAGTAAAACTGCAAATCTCATTTTGAGATGAAGCAAGTTTTTAACGCCACATCAACACCTCTCGAACTACAACTGATTTTTTCCATGTTGGTCCATCTCTATTATTTGGAAAAGAAGATAATACAACTCAACCCACGACCACACTTCCCATTCTGTAATTGCATTTTAAAACCTCAATGGTAAAGACCCCTCCTTACAAATCTAATAGCATGTACTCCACATTGCAAAAGCAGCACCTGGAATGAGCAGAGATAAAACCAGAGAGCTTTAGGGAGCAGCTTTGTTCCCAGTTTGGGAAGGTTTTCACATGTAAATGTTTTAGAAGAAGGGAGTCGAGGATTAACTACCTCGGGAGGGGGTGTGAGGGTAGGGAAGCGGAGGACACACGGCTTTCTAGCGGACCAATGCAGAGCAGATATTCTTCTCTCCCATTCAACGTTTTAGGTGTCACGCTGGGGGCATAGAGCGGATAAGGGGGTTATGTTCACGACTCGAAATGATAAGGAGTCATAACCCCATTTCTCAAGTGCGTGATACCCGGAGGAGGGGATAAACACCCTCTCAACTCCTCCCCGACTCCGGATCAGAGTCCAGACGTCCACGCACCGAGGCCTGAGCAACAGGAGAACCGAAGCCACCGCTCCCCCGCCCCCAACCCCAGACGCCCGCCCGCGCTTCTTTCTTAGCCCACTGCGGGCTCCCGGCACTGCGAAACTGATAACGGGGCGAAAAGCGGAGAGCGAGAGCTCTCCAACTCCAAAAGGGGCAAAGTTACAAGGACCTACGCCAATGTGGGCCGGGGGAGGCCACGAGGGGGCGAGGGGGGCAGCCTAAGATCGCCACCCAGGGGTGGGTGGTGGGGGAGGGGTGTGGGTCAGTTCTGTGGTCGCTGCGACCTCTCCCGGGCCACAGGCCGCTCCGCACAGGCCCCGCCGCCCCGGAACCGGGGCAGGAAGCGTCCCCACCCCGACCAAAGCTTTAAACCTCCGGCGGCGGGAGAAACGGGCGCCGGCTCTCGGAGTAGGCCCGGCACCCCCTTACCCCGAGCACCGCTCACCTCCTGGTTGAAGGCGTTGACGGCGTCCATGTTCGCGCTGCGGCGGCACCGGGCCCGCTGGTCACATAGACCTCGCGCCGCGGTGGAGAGGGGCCGGGGAACCGACTGGGCCTGGCAGCGGGGCGCGGCGACGAGGACCGGAGCCTGAGGCCGGACGGGAAGAGGCTACGGCCGACGCGGCGAGGCGGGCGGCAGAGGCAGACGCGGAGGGGTGGCGGGCCCCTTCTCAGTCCCGTTTGCAGGGTGAGGAAAAAGAGGCGGCGGCGGCGATAGGCTCCAACATGTCCGTTCGGTGGTGGCGGCTGCGTTCTGAGTCTCGCTGACACGGCCCCCAGCGCCCTCACGCACTAGCCCGGCCGGCAAGCGGGCGGGCCTCTCTCTCCCTCTCGCCAGCGGGATGGCGGCAGCGGCCCGACTCCACGCCGCGCGGGGCACCCTGGGACAGCTCGGGCCTCCCGGCGCTTCCTGTGCCCGGCTCCCGCCCCGCCCCGCCCCGCCCGCGCTGGCCCCGCCCCGCCCCGCCCCGCGCGCTGCGCGCCCTACTGCCGGCGCGTGATGACGGGATGTCGGGCGGCTTCCCGCCGGTGGCGGCGGCCGTGGGTTCAGGGAACGGTCCGTCGCGGAGGCCTGCCCCGGGTGAAGAATGTCGCGGAGCGCGGGTTTCCAAGGCCGCCAGGGTGGCCCGGAGTCGTGTGCTCCTTCGCCCGACGCGACGCTCCTCGGGTGCGTTTCTGTGTTCGGTTCTGCCCGAGTAGGCCCCGCAGCTGGCCAGGGCCAGCGGGCAGGCACTGAGCCCTCGTTCTCGGCTGCCTCGAACAAAGGGCGGAGAACTTAACCTCAGCCCTCTGGGTGTGCATTTGAAAAAAGCCTCTGCCGATGCAGCCGTGTGTCTGCTCCCATTGTGCGGGTTAATTCTGCGCGAGCTAAAACACTTAGGAGGACCTGTAGGCGCTGGATATCTACTTGCAGCCTTGTGCCATGGGAGGAGGGGATTCGCCAAACTTTTACGTTGATTGCCCAAACAGAGTTGTTTCTTTTTTGCTGGAAACACCTTTCCTGATCACTTTCTCGGGGAACTTACTGTCTGCCTGGTGTTGGGCACATATAAATAAAAAAGTTATTCTGCTTGCAGACACCTCGGTTTGGTGAGGAGGGCGGCAAGTAAGCAGATAATTGTCAAAGTATGCTAAGTGTTAGGGTAGAGGTCCAAGGGAACAAACTCATCGGAGTAGAAGTCCAGGAAGGCTTCCTAGGGGAAGTGGCACCAGTGCTACATCTTGGAGAAGTACTAGGGGAGGAGAGGCCTACTGACCCTGATAAGTACTTCATCACCTTTCCTCCTAAGGAGGACCAGCCAGGAGTAAGGTGGAATGAGAGAGACACTGAGTCTAGGTCCTGAAGAGCCTTTGTCCTTTCAAAGAATTTGGAATTTTCCCCCCAAGACAGCAGGAAGCCATGGAAAAATTGCAAGAAGATGGTGGCGCCATGCAGTGTGCCCCTAGTAAGAGTAGGATCACAGAAAGAATGGCCTTAGTCCCTAGGGATGATGAGAGCTGAAGGTGATGGCAATGGAGGAGAGATACAGGTGGATACTTAGGAAGTGGAATAGACGGGCAGCAACAGAATGAGTTTGAGAAAGGCGGCTTCATGAAGGATGCTCAGGGTCTGGCTTGATGCATAGCATGGGTGGTGGGTTTATGGGGAAGGAGTGGGTTTGAAGGGAGACAGAATGATAGTTAACACTTGTGGATAGTGTACCTACCATGTGGAAGGGTCTACCTAACATGTTATTAGTCTGTGTCATTTCATTTAATAACAGGCTTCTGTGTGAGGTGGCTATTAATAATGCCATTATTTTACAGTTAAAAGAGTGAGCTAACTAATGTGCCCAAGGTCACACGGCTCAATGATTTCCTTCTGGGGCCTGTGGAGTTTCAGCTGCCCCTGGGACAAATAAATGAAGATGTCTAGGAGGCAGTTGGGTAAACACATGTGGAGTCGGGAGAGATGGCTGAGAGGAGCTAGAGATCTGGGAGTCATTAGTACACAGCTAGTGGTAGAAGGAACTGAAATAGCCAAGGAAAGAGACCAGGAATGCAGGTATGTTGAGGAAAAGAAAAGGTGATGGAAAAAGCTCCAGAGAAGTGGCCAGTCCTGTCTAATTGCTGAATAAAACTAGAAGTCCAGCAAGATAAGAATTGTAAAGTGCCTGATGGATTTAGCATCAGTGGCTGGAATGGAGAGGGCAGAAGGCAGACTGATGTGCATGGGCGAGGGTGAGACAGGCAGGAGAAATTTTACAGAACCTTGTCCATGAAACCAAGTTGTGAGGATGCCAGGAAAAACATGTAGGAGAAAGGGAGAGTGTTTGCTTGTTTCATTTAAGATGAGAGAAGTGCACTTTCAATTATTTGTTGAAGGAACAAACAAGATTCCACATTTTAATTTTGGGATCAAAATTAAATGATCTAGTCACTTCACCTTACTACCTTTCTATCTCTTAGCTGAACTAGCATTATATTTTCCAAATCCAGTTTTCTTTTATGAGAGCTGCTATCCACAGGACCACCAAGATTACATTAGAAAGTTCAGTGAGTAGACACTTTGGCCTTTCTAGATATCCATTGTCTACCAAATATTGCCCAAAATCTTCACATCATGTTTCCAGCCTACTGCCACTATACAACCGAAGTTTTGTCATTTCTTTTACACTTCTGAGAATTGACAGGTCTGGGCCTTTGTTCTTATGGAAAACCCTTTGCTTCTCCATGTAGGTGGGCCTCTTTAGCATCTCACTGATGTTTGGAGGTTGCTTCCTTTAATTCATTAATTATGTTTTCAATATGTACTTTGTGCCAGGCATTGTGCTGAAAGCTTCTCACTCTCAGCCCAGCCAATCTCAACATCTCACCCCCACCCAATGTGGTTTCATGAGGCCACTATAGCCCTTCTTACCTTGTATTGCTGATACACAAAAAAATGTCCGCATTATTACTCTGACATAATGTGCCCCTGCCCGCATCTACTCCTGATTGAGGACAGTGGCAGAATTTAAAAATGTGCTCATAAAGCTGATTGAGATCTCCCTCCCCCAATTATCTTTCCTGTTGTGAATTGGTAATAAATGGATTTGGCTAAGGACAGGGTGAAATCTTGAGCTGGGGTTGGAAAGAGCTTGAGAAGAGGGTAATGAGTTCAGCCTGGGATGTGTTGCCTTTGAGACTCATGCACTGTAGCTATTGGGCTCTGGTATAATGGTGGTTGAATGAGGGAAAGACAGTCTAATAGGGGATATTTTCTGTGTAACAACCTATGTAGATTCCCCCCCCACCCCCACCAGGTCTAGGTTTGAACCTGCCACCTCCGGCATATGAGGCCAGCGCCCTACTCCTTTGAGCCACAGGCGCCACCCACATCCTATGTAGATTTGAATACTTAAGAAACTTTGGCTTTTAAGATTCATGTGTTTGAGGTAGATTACAGAAGCTTCTTTTCTGGGTACAGAAGCCAAAGGGTTGTTTGGTTTTTATGCTGATGGTGTTTGAAGGTCTTTTAACAAGTTGTTGGTGCATAAGTGTCATCAGGTAGGTTTTGGGTACCTTGGCAGCATTTTCTAGCATTTTTCCATTCTGAAGACAGCAGCACTTCTATCTGCTCTGGAACATTTGGCATCCATTTGCACAGCTACAGCTGGACTTCCACCTCTGTGTCTCCAGTCAGACGAGTCAAATCTTCCGATAGGAATTTTTTTGGCAAATGACAAAAACTCACGAGGGTTGTCTTTTGTGAACAGAACTTGAAGCAGCAGAAATGCAGCCCACTGAAAAGATACCCAGAGGATCATAAATAAATGTGACTGATAAAAGCAAGACATTTTATCCACTTACAAACTTGCCTTTTTTCAAAGAACACAGTATAAGCAGATTCATTTATTCACTATGTGGGTATGAAAATAGTTCTGAAAAGCCATTCTACACAAACTCAACAAACTCATGTTTTTAAAAATAATAAAGGAAATCAGTATTCAGAGGAAGGAAAAAGTGACATTTGGAAATTAATATTCTGGTTAATTCTGTGTACTTTACATGTCAACTCCTTTTCTTGAAAGGAATACTGGCCACAATCCACAGGAACGGAGAATATGGAGAGAAAGCATATTCTAAGCTCCTGAAGAGCCCAAGAAACATAAATAAGGATTCAAGAGAAAATGGGTTGCTTCCCCTGCCTTATCTCTATACTTTCTGGAGTAAGTATAAACTGATTCTGTTGGATGAAACTTTTTTTTCTCCTTGGTTTGCTTTTCTTTTCTGAACAAATTTCATCTGAGGCGTTCCCTGCCACCACTGTGATTCCTTTCTCTCTTCATTTAGGGATCTGACTGAACTTGCCTAGTTTAGAACTGCATTTCCAAATGCCCACTGGAAAATTCCACATGAACATCCCCTCCATCCCCAAGGGACCCACCTCTGTCTTTATGCCCTTTATGCTGTTGGTGCCAAAACAGTGGAAAAGACTAAGGAAAACAGGAACTCCAAGAAGGAAGCGCTCAGTGGCTGTTGGATGATGGGATTTTAGGGAATTTTTGTTTTCAGAATTTAATTTTTCAGCATTTTGTAGCCTCCCCTATAGGAAGCATGTGTTACTTTTGTAATCCAAAAGAGTAAGCATCTTTAAAAAGGAACTCATACAGGTAAGTTTGCAGAAAACCTAAAATGTTCTAGATTTATAATCAGATGTGACTGTAACAGTGAGCATATGAGTAACTAATAAAGGAAAAGAGGGTTTGTTTTTGTTTTTTTTTTTTTCCTCTTGGCCATTTCTTATGTTATTTAAGAATAGGAATCCAAGGTTTTCCAATTTTGAAAGCATTAAAATCAAGTCTCATTTGCAGTGAAAAGTCACTTTTCAGGACTGGGTCATACTCACCTGACATTTGCCCTTTCATTGATTCACAGAATAAATATACACATGTACTATAGAGTATAGGATAACACAGTAAGCAAAAACAGGTCTTTCCTCATGGAACTACCTCTCCGGAGTCCAAACATTTCCCTGATGGTGAGGATTTTTTATGTGCCTATCAGCCATTTGTATACTTCTTTTATAAAGTGTTCAAATTATTTGTCATCTAAAAAAATGGATGATTTGTCTAAGTCCTTCTTCAGATATGTACATTATAAGTATTTCTTCCCAGTCTGTGGTTTGCTTTTCCATTTTCTTTTGAAAAGCAAAAGTTTTAAATTTTGACAAATATAATTTATCACTTATTTTCCTTTTATGGCTTGTGCTTTTCTGTCATACCTTCAGGATATGAAAATATTCTCTCATATTTTCTTCTTGAATATTTGTAGTTTAGGATTTATGTTTAGGCTTGTGGAGTTCAGCTATGATGTAAAAGTCAACTTTCACATTTTTTTTGGATACTCTGTCATCCTTAATAGTGTGCCATGGCATTATAGCTCACAGCAACTTCTAACTCTTGGGCTCAAGTGATCCTCTTGCCTCAACCTTCCAAGTATTTAGGGCTATAGGCGCCCACCACAATGCCTGGCTAGTTTTTTCTATTTTTAGTAGAGACAGGGTCTCACTCTTGCTCAGCCTGGTCTTGAACTCCTGAGCACAGGCAATCCACCTGCCTCAGTCTCCCAGAGGGCTAGGATTATAGGCATGAGCCACCATTCCTGGTCAAGTTTCATTTTTTTAAGAAAATACGGTATCTAGTTGTTCTAGCACTGTTTGTTGAAAAAAAACAATAATTTACCCATTGAATTACTGGGGTTCCTTGGTTGAAAATCAGTTGACCATATATGTGTGGGTCTCTATTTCTATACTCTGTTCTGTTCATCTGTGTATCTTATGTGTAAAAACCACACACTCTTATTTATCTAGTAATTAAAGTAAATCAGTGTTAAGTCTCCAACATGGTTCTTCTTTTAAAACTTGTTTTCACTACTCTGTGATCTTTGCAATTCTATATAAATTTTAGACTCAACAGGTTAATTTTGAAAAAAAGTAAAAAAACAAATACAAGAAGATTTCGATAGGGTTTGCACTGAACCTATAGATCAATTTGGATAATATTTACACCTTAACTATGTTGAGTTTTTTGATCTATAAACATGATACATCTTTCCATTTATAAACATGATATATCTT
Organism: Loris lydekkerianus; assembly: GCA_963574355.1. Classification (NCBI taxonomy): domain Eukaryota; kingdom Metazoa; phylum Chordata; class Mammalia; order Primates; family Lorisidae; genus Loris; species Loris lydekkerianus. The sequence continues at coordinate 24,333 of CAUYPK010064406.1, forward strand.
TCTTTTCTTAAATATTTTTTATGATGTATCTTTCACATTTAGGTTTTCTTTAATTTTTTTTTTTTTTTGGCCGGGGTTTGAACCTGCCACCTCCGGCATATGGGGCTGGCGCCCTACTCCTTTGAGCCACAGGTGCCATCCCTTTAATTTTTCTTAGCAGTGTTTGCTGAAACTTGTAATGTGTCTTTTACATATTTTGTTAAATTTATCCCATTCAATTCATGCTTTTGCATGCTATTATAAATGATATTTAATTTTTTTCTAATTGTTCATTTCTAATATAGAGAAATACAAGTCCTTTATTTTATTTTATTATTTTTGAGAAAGGGTCTCACTCTGTTGCTGGAGTACACTGGCATAATCATAGCTCACTGCAGCTTTGAACTCTAGGGCTCAATTGAGTAGTCTCCCAACTAGCTAGGACTACATGTGCATGCCACTGCATGGCTGATTATTTTAGTTTTTGTAGATAGGGGATCTTGCTCTGTTTCTCTAGTTGGTTTCCAATGCCTAGACTCAAACTATCCTCCTACCACAGCCTCTCAGAGTGCTAGGATTAGTGTGAACCTCTGTGCCTGGCCTGCAGTTGATTCTGTAGCTTTATCTTGTGTTCTGCATCTTGTGTTCCATTTATTAGTCTAGTAGCATTTGACAGGTGGCGGTGGGGGGGCTAAATTCCTTAAGATTTTCTATATACCTGATTATGTCTTCTGAGAATGAAGGCAGTTTTATTTTTTTCTACCTACCATGTATATCTTTATTTTTCTTGTCTGTACTGACTAGTCCTTCATTGCAATGTTCCATAAAAGTATGGACATCCTTAATTTGTGTCTGACTTCAGAGCTTCAGAGGCAAACATTCCTTCACCTTTCCTAATGTTGTTAGCTGAGGGATTTTCATAGATGCTCTGTAATAGATTGAGTATATTCCCTTCTATTAGTTTCCTGAGAGGGAATTATTATTTTAAATCATGAACAGGTGTTGAATTTTATCAGCTGCTGTTGCCATATTGATTGAAATGATCATAACAGTTTTTCTATTTTTTTTTCTGTTTGTATGAATCACAGTGATTGGTTTTTGAATGTTAAACTTGGCATTCCTGGAATAAACTCCACTAGGTCATACAGTATCGCTTTTTCAATACATACACTGGGGGATTCCAATTGTAATACTCTTTTAGGAATATTTCCCTCCATGTTCGTAAGTAACGCTGGTCTATAGTTTCCTTTTTTTGTAATGATTTTGGTTTTAGGGTAGTTTATCCTCATCAAATTGTTTGAGAAGTGCTTCCTTCCTTATTTTCTGAAGTAGTTTGTGGAGAGTTGATATTATTTCTTTATTAAGATTCATTAGAATTAACGAGTGAATGTACCTGGGCCTGAAAATTCCTTTATGAGAAGGCTTTATATTATTAATAACTTAATTTTTAAAATTGATATAAGGCTCTTCAGGTGTTCTATTTCTTGAGTCAGTTTTGATAATTTGTATCTTTTCAGATATTGATCCATTTATAGGTTGTCAACTTATTGGCATAAACTTTTTCATTATGTTCTATCTCTTTTTTTTATGTTCTCTTATTATCCTTTTTTGTTGTTGTTAGAGACAGGGTCTCACTCTGTTACCCAAGCTGGAGTACAGGGGCATGGTCATAGCTCACTGTACCCTCGAGTTGGTGGGGTCAAGCAATCTTGCTGCCTTAGTCTCCCCAGTAGCTGGGACTGCTAGGGTGCACCACCGCACTTGGCAGATTTTCTTTTCTTTTTTTTAGAGACAGAGTCTCACTTTATTACCCTCGATAGAGTGCTCTTGTGTCACAGCTCACAGCAACGTCCAACTCCTGGGTTTAGGTGATTCTCTTGCCTCTACCTCCCAAGTAGCTGGGACTACAGGCACCTGCCACAATGCCCACCTATTTTTTTGTTGCAGTTTAGCCAGGGCTGGGTTTGAACCCACCACCCTTAGTATATGGGGCCGGCACCCTACTCACTGAGCCACAGTACAAGTACTACCCCACGTGGCATATTTTTAAATTTTTTGTAAAGAAGCGGTCTCTCTTTGTTGCTCAGGCTGGTCTCAAACTCCTGATTTCAAGCCATCCTCTCACCTGAGCCTCCCAAAGTGCTGGGGTTATAGGTGTGACCTCTTGCCCTGGTCCTTTTATTATCTTTTTAATGTTTGTAGTGATATTTCCTCTTTCATCCCTGAAATTGGTAATTTCTATTTTATATTATTTTATATTTATTTATTTATTTATATATTTATTTATTTTTTATAGTTTTTGGCCAGGGCCAGGCTTCAGCCCACCACCTCTGGTATCTGGGGCTGGCACCCTACTTCTTAAGCCACCAGGCCCCTCTTTATTTTTTAAATTTTCTTCTTCAGTATCAATAGAGATTCATCTATTTTGTTCCTTTTTTTCAACAGAACAGCTTTTGGCTTTATTAATTAGCTCTCTTGTTTGTTGCCTTTGTAAGTCATTGATTTTTACTCTATTATTTCCTTTCTTCTTTCTGTTTTGAATTTAATTTGTTCTTTTCCAGTTTCTTAAAGTAGAAGTATAGGTCATTGATTTGGGACCTTTTTTTTTTTTTATTAAATCATGGCAGTGTACATTAATGCGATCATGGGGCACCATACATTGGTTTTATAGACCATTTGACATATTTTCATCACACTGGTTAACATAGCCTTCCTGGCATTTTCTTAGTTATTGTGTTAAGACATTTATATTCTACATTTAGTAAGTTTCACATGTACCCTTG
>CAUYPK010064409.1:0-14292 GCA_963574355.1 Loris lydekkerianus
ATCCACGAATGGATTAATAAATTGTGGTATATGTACACCATGGAATATTATGCAGCCTTAAAGAAAGATGGAGACTTTACCTCTTTTATGTTTACATGGATGGAACTGGAAAATATTCTTCTTAGTAAAGTATCTCAAGAACGGAAGAAAAAGTACCCAATGTACTCACCTCTACTATGAAACTAATTTAGGGTTTTCACATGAAAGCTATAACCCAGTTACAACCTAAGAATAGGGGGAAAGGGGAAAGGGAGGGGAGGGATGGGGGAGGTGGGTAGAGGGAGAGGGGCAGGTGGGATCACACCTGTGGTGCATCTTACAAGGATATATGTGAAACTTAGTAAATGTAGAATGTAAAAGTCTTAGCACAATAACTAAAAAAACGCCAGGTAGGCTATGTCAACCAGCACAATGAAAATGTGTCAAACGGTTTATGAAGCTAGTGTATGATGCCCCATGATCATATCAATGTACACAGCTATGATTTAATAAAAATTAAAAAAATAAATAAAAATGCAACTTAAAATAATAATTACTATTAATAATAAAAAATATATATTTTAATTAATTCCCTGTTCCCTCCAACTTAAGGGACTAACCTTAACTGTGAAACCATAGTTTTAATACACATTAACATAAATTATTTAAATAAAAAATACATGTGTACTCCATAAAATCCTCAGTAGTATCCCTCATTGAGAAACACTGTGAGAATCAAATTCCTATGAGATACCTTCATGCTTGCTGGAAGTGTTTTCTCTGTTACTTCTCATTAAGAAATACTTGAAGCATTTTGGAGGGGTGTTGGTGAAAGGAATGTTTTTATGCCAGGAAGTTTGAGGAACACAGCTGGCTGAATTTTAGTGGGGAACTCCAAATCTAGTTTGGGTTCTAGATACCGAATTTAAAAGCTCTGTCTTTCTTGATAGTGGAGCCCAAAGGTCTCAGCCAAGGCAGTCCTTGACAAAGCTGCAAAAATTGAGGAGTATTATGGGATGCAAAGAAATGTAAATTATGTTGAAGAGACATTCAGAGTTATTAATGAGTACCCCTAGCATGAAATTATAGCTTTTCTATTGGTGTTTGAGCCAAGAAGATTTAAGTGAATGACCTTGGTTAACTATTCTTATTTAGGCCTTTTCTGTGGGACAAGTACACACTCAGGATAGAATCCCACCCAGGATCACAGCAAGCTTTGGGCTGGCCCAGTGCTTGGTGGCAGCGACACTTGTCTCCTCGCCTCTCAGGAATGTGGCTGTGCAGCCTTGCAGGAGCAGGCTTGTATCTCTTCCAAGCTGCATTGTAGGAACATTATTTCTGCTCCATCAGCCACCTCACCTCACCATAGCCCTGCCTTCTTTTTTTTCCAGCGTGTACATAATGTAGCAGCTGCCAGCAGTTTGGGCTGGGAGATGGGTGATTATTTTAGTTATTAAACACAGTCAGCTGGGAATGAGTCACCAGGTATGGAGTGTGCTGTATTTAGTGTAGACAAGGCATGGGGGAGGTACGCAAGGTCCGGGTAAACGTCCTCCTGTTTCCCGTTTAGCTCTCTGACTGAGACCACCTCATCCCAGACCAGTGAAAATGTGTTTGCCAAGCCTGCATTTTCATTCTCTGTCTGAAGAGAAATGTGGTTTTAATTCCAATGATCAGACGGGATGGCTTGTGTTCATATGGCTGATAAATCATTTTTAAAGAAAATTACTTTGGCATGGCTGACATTTGTGTGAATTGCTGATGAATTAAAGGAACAGCTCCAGATCACATCAGAAATATTTTGCTATCACAAAACATTGTGGTCTGCGGAAAACACGATCCAATAAAGCTATAAGGCTGTCTGATCATCCTTCTGAGCTGCAGAAGTGCAGCGTTCTGGGACCATACACATGCCCCATGGTGGGCAGTCTACAAGGAGAAGAGATAGTGGGATAGGAATGGGGAGATCTGGTTTTGGCCCCAGCTTTGCTCATTGACCAGCATTCACCACTGGGCAGAAGTAATTTCATCTCACTGGACCTCAGCTTTTCAGGGTAACTGACTTCAGACACTGGAGTGTCTGATAGATGCTTTACCCTCTCCCTAGAAAACATGTACACTTCCCCTAAGTATTTTTTACACAGTGCCAAGGTTTAGCGCTCCCCTTGCAGCCCATCCATGGGCCTCAGGTTAAGCTAATGAGCCCTCCATCTCTCCCTGCTTTACAGACCAATCTTAAAACCCTGTTTGACCTTACAGCATGCTGCTCCTAGAGGAGAGACAAGGAGAACTGGCCTTCCGAGCTGACTTTCTCCTTCCTGTGGGCTGTGTCTCCTGGTCAGTTCAGTGAGCATTTATTGAGCACCATTGTATAAATACGTAATGCACTGGGTCAGACCAGAGAGTTGTAAAGATGGCTGAGACAGTCAGCCTCTGGAGGGCGTAGCTGGAGGAGGCCGTTTGTGTGGTACCAGCATGAATGTTGCTGAGTGCAGTGAGGGGGTGGTGGCAGCGATGCTGTGCAGAGTCAAGATCTGTGTTCTGATTCTAGCCTTGTCAGGGGTTTGATTCTGTCCTTTGTGATCCTAGGCAATACACTATGCCTCAGTTTCTTCAGATGTTCAATAAGGTTAACAATTTTATGACTTTCTGGCGTCGCAGAATGATCACAAGATTCATACTTGCTCATGTATTAAATTTTTAAAATTGGTATTAACTACTATGATATTGTGTAGTGTATAGAGGGGTTAATTGATAAAACTGCTGTCATTACGAGTTATTCTACTGGTGGAGAAAATCTTTCCCAGTAAAAATGTAAGAATAAATGGCAGCACACACTGAGAGTTCAGAGAAGGGACTGGGGTTTGGCTGACCAAGGAAGCCTCTGCCAAGGGATCTTCACATTGAAGGATGTATTACTATACATAAAGGTCATCCATATTAATTATAGGAAATATTAATAATACTTATTAAAAAACAAACCTAAAACACCCTATTCATCATTAGAGCAACTGACTATAATCACTTTTGATTATTTGGTATAAAATCTCTCAGTCTTTGGATGCATGTAAATGTGTGAAAAATTGTTCATTTATTCAATGAATAGTATTTATAGAGAGTACACAGTGTTCCTGCCTTGGGTTAGACCCTGAAGTTTATGATAGTCAACCAAGCAGATAGGGTTCCTCAAGAATATTGTCTTCTAGGGTGAGAGACTGGGATTAGATGGACAATTATCATAAATATATAATTGTAGCTATGTTACCTACCAGGAACATCTGCACACACACACCACACACACAGGACTATCCTCTTGCTTTGCTGCCTGTCATTCTTCCTCTGTAATGTAGCAGTAACTTTCCTCCATGTCCCTTAATGCATGTATCAGCTATCTGTTGCATATCAAACAACTGCAGATCCTCCCTGGCACACAGCAGTAAATGTTGATGTCTATAGTTAGCTGGGGTTGATTCACCTTTCCTTGCATGTCTGTGGGTCCACCGGTGGTCAGCTGATGTAGGATGGCCTCAGCTGGGACAACTCCACACGTCTCCTCTCCCAGTAGCTAGCTTAGGTATGTTCTCATGGTCTTGGCCTCTGCTTGTGGCTGCTAACAAGTTACATGACTGGGCCCAGTAGCAAGCACGTGAATCCACTGCAGATGGCATGGTTGAGCGTGTGCACGCAGGGAGGGGTCAAGAAATGGGACCTATAATGCCCTTGCTCTATGGCAATCATACATTCTCATTGTCCTTAGTTGCTGCACAGGATTCTGTCATGTGTCTATACATGGGATTTTAGTTACAGGGTGTGTGTGGACAGTGTACATGCAACACTGGACACTGGGGCTGGGTCTGTCCACCTGCCAGGGACAGAGCAGACAGAGGCATCATGGGTCAGGAGGATGAGGGAGGCAGTAATAGAGGATGATACAATGAGAGTAGGACCTCAAAAAATAAATCTGAAAGTGATATTTGGGATGCATTTAGGTAAATGGAGGCTGGAAAAAGTGAAACATGTCACTGTGTATTGAAATAATTCAAGTGTGAGCCTAGGAGTAGAAGGAAATGGGAAGGAAGGCCTGAACTGAGACAATCAGATCAGTAATTGCTCCATTAATTGAATTATCACTGTAAGCTAGGTATTATGCCAAAGGCTTATATCACTATCTGTAATCTACAGAAAAGGAAACCAAGGCACAGGAGTTGAACAGCCTGTCTGAGGTCATGCAGCCCAGCTGTGGCAGTGCTGGGATGTGAGCCTGTGGTTTGTCTTCAGAGCATATACTTGTCACCATCACACCAGGGCTTATCCCTGGTAACAGAAGATATCACTGAGGGAGATTTGCTGAGACTCGGCAACTGTTATAGAAGAAAAGAAGGATGGAGACAAGTTTTAGAAATACCTGACCATTCCAGTTGTAGGAGTGGTACTATTGACAGAAAATTTGGAAAATTAGATGAAAATCACATCGTGTATTGGGGTTGGGACTTTTAAAGTTGCTGAAGTTGAGATGCAACTGAATATGTGTGGACTATGGTTGGAAGCTCTGCTGACACTGTGGGAAGGGGTGTAAAGACCAGGGAGGGCTGGATGGTAAGGGAGGCTTGAGGCCAGTCTACATTTGTGGAAAGAAATGTTAGATGGGGCAGTAGTGGAGGGTGATGCAGTGAGAGTAGGGCCTCAAAAGGTGGAAAACATGGATAGAATTTAGTTTTTCCATCTGGATTAGTGGAGAAGAGTTTCCAGATGGAGGAAGGCACCTTCTAGAAGGTGCCTTGATCTTTGCTAAATCCCAGCCCCCAGCCCCATGCCTGGCCCACAGGAGGGGGTCAGTACAGGTTTCCTGAAGGCAGTTGAGGGATTTGTCCCTGGTAGTTGGGAACATCGGTGGAGGTGAGGATTTCCATGGTTTTTCTCTCAACCTCTCTGTGTGCTCACTGGGAGAACCACTGTGTTTTTTCAAGCCTGACCAGCTGCCCCCTACCTCACAGTCCCCCTTTTTTTCCTTTTTAAAATAGAAGTAGAACGGGCAAAGCAGACCTCACAAGGACCCTTTTCCTTAAGACAAATATCTGCTATTCCTATTAAAATGGTAATTTCCTTTGTTTAAAAAGGCAGATGTGGTCAAATTAAACTAATGTAATTTGCAATTTTTCATTAAAAATATATAGGAGTTAGGCTGGGAGGCTATTTAGGTCCCAGGGGGTCATTGCATCCGCAGCCAGGGGAACAAATGTCCTTTATTTGCTTATAGATACATACAGCTTCCAGGCGAGTGTCATTTCCTCACATTGACTTCTCCATGACCTTGCTTCAGACCACAGCGGACTTTTATCTGCCAACTTGTCTTGCATTTTGCCCTTTTTATTAAATAGAAAATCCTCAAGTCCCCCTAGGTTGTTGCAGAGTCCCTTGCAGACAGAAGAGGAGAAAGGGTCTCCTCTAACTAAGAGGGCACACAGGACAAAGACATGGGAGTTTTCATACTGAGCAAGAAAGAAGGCATCGTGTAGGAAGCTGGGAAGGTGCGGAGCTCCCATCACCCACACACGTGGGCCTGGGTGGACAGGACAGTGTGGCTGGAGTAGCAGAGGGGCAGTGGGCCTCCTGAATAAGCCCTAGAGGTTCCCATATCACAGAATTGTTTGGACCGTTTGTAGCATAGGATTGTCCATCCCCACATGCTGCTGTCACACGTGTTTGGAATATACTTGTGCCCATCTGAACTTTAAAGAGAATTCATGTGATCTCTGCAGCTGTGTGGTGCTGAGATGTTGTGGCCAACAGTTTTTTCTTCCACACTCAGCTACAAGGGCCTTGGAGCAAATCTGTTCCTTAGCAGACATTTTGGCAACCCAGGTTGGAGCACTGGCTCTGCCTCTTGCAGCTCTCTGGCTTTCAGTCTGTGAAACGTGGATGCCTCTGTGCTGGGACCGGCCCACAAGTGCTCTGTGAGAGCTCAGCACACAGCAGTCGTCAGGAATCAGTGGCTCCTACCATCACCAGTAGCTCTGGGATTTCATGTTAAGTGTTGGGACTGTGTGTGTTAAATCCGCAAAGTCAGTGGTCCTTCCTGCTTCTGCTTCACCTCAACAGAGATGCCCACAACCTCAAAGGTTGTGTGGGCTAGTGAACCACTGTGCTCTCAGAAACCTGCTCTCAGTGGGAAGGGCGCCGGTCCCATATACCTAGGGTGGCAGGTTCGAACCCAGCCCTGGCCAAACTGCAACGAAATAATAGCCAGGCGTTGTGGTGGGTGCCTGTAGTCCCAGCTACTCGGGAGGCTGAGGCAAGAGAATCGCCTAAGCCCAGGAGTTGGAGGTTGTTGTGAGCTGTGATGCAAGGGCACTCTACCAAGGGCGATAAAGAGACTGTCTCTACAGGAAAAAAAAAAAAAGAAAGGAAAAAGAAACTTAAAGTCCATCTGAGTGGTGTTAGACAGTGATGTGTAGGGGCCACAAGGACCAGCAGTGCGCAGCAGAGGGGAGGGCATATAGCTTCTGAGGGGATAGACAGGACCTGGGAAAAGTGTTCTTGGAAATCTAGAGAGCTCTTGGCCTTCCAGGTATTCCTGTGCAACTCTAAAGCTTGTGAGGAACCGGAGATGCTTCTATACTCTTTTAAAGATTGCTAATATACTTGGAACTGTGTGTTTGATTTGGGTTATCATTTGTAAGCCTACGATAAAAAGCATCTCCCAGGAAGCATGTGGCTGTGTACTCTATTGGCACCTCTCGCATCCTGCCTTGATTGGTCTTTGGAACAAGCCGTAGGTGTTTTGCTGTGGTCGGCCTATTTTCTTGCCTACCAATGATGACAAGTGAATGGTCTGTGGTGAATTCTCTCTTCTGCGCCCTTTTCTCATCAGTGTCACAGCTGTGAGTGTTGGCATGTCCTCCAGATAGATTTTCATTTTTTCTTAAATGTTTGTCTAAAATTAATTTTGACTGTTTTGAAGAGGTTGCTGAGTGGTCATGGGGTTTCGTGGAACAGACTCTGCAGTCCTGGCAGAGGCGCTGAAAGCTTCCAGTTCAGTGTGATGTGTGAGTGCTGTACCCAGGTGGAAATGGATCCACATGTGTGCAGAGCTCGAAGCGACAGTGGCCATCCGTGTCATTGGCTGTCCTGGAGGGACGCCTCTGGGGCTGAGGCTCTGCGTGCCATCACACCATGTGGTCATCATAGACCCACACTTTCTAGACATCTGGCTGTGTATCAGGGAAAATAATGTTTTTTGAAGAGCAAAATTTTGTGACCTTGCTTTTGCTATACAACATTTTGCAAGTTCTTCAGCTCTTGCCCTCGTGTCCCTTACTCCCAGAGATGGCATCGAGCAGCACAGCAAGAACTTGGCTCAATATCTGAAAGTGCATCAGTGTTTAAGGGGGTGTCCTTTGTACGCTATGTTCTTGTACAGTTTGGGTGCTCTCACTTAGCTTCTAACACGATGCTGTCCCCTGGAGGTGAAGCTTACGTTCACTAGGTTGTGGGCTGTGGCAGGGATTGGGTCCACTTTGCTTTCTCTTAATATCCCCACTGCCTAGGAGAGGCTTGGCACATAGTAGGAACTTAATAAATATTGATCGAGAGTGTGCACGAACAGACTCTTTATATTTGTTGATTGGAATTCATATTATAAATATTTCCTCTGTGCCATCTGACAAGCAGTTTGGGGGTTCCTCTTTTACTTTTTCAGAGAATTTATTTATTTTTATCTATTTTATCTTTTTCCTTTCTTTTTTTTTAATTTTCAGGGTACAGACAGTAATGTGAGGGTACAGACAACTAGATCACAGTGTTTGCATTTGTTAGGTAGAGTCCCTCTTGTAGTTACGTCCTGTACCCAAGAGGTGTGCCATATACCCTTACATTGTGCCTGTTAAGTGGGAGCACACCAATCCCCCTCCCCTCTCTCCCTCATTCCCTCTCCCTCCATCTTGAACTGAATTGAGTTTTCTCAATTCAATTCAATGTGGGGGTGTATTAGGAAAAGCAAGTATCCAAGGTACTCAATACTAATATAAAGCCAGCAGATGATTTGATACTGTTCGTCTTGTTAAATGCACTTTTAATTGCTCCTGGTAGGGCACAGTTCCACAGCGTGAGTGGGAATGGGAGATCTGGATTCTGTTCTCAGCACTGTCCCTTCCCTCTCTGAGTTTGCCCATCACTGTGTAGAACAGCATCTTACTTATTTGTATATTCTCAAAAGCAGAGCCCACAAACATTAAATGTATAGATTATCACCTTTTTTGTTAATAATATACTATGTTTTTAGAGCACTTTTTAAGTTCACATAAAAAATGAGAGGAAAGTACAGAGATTTTTCAGTAGCCCCTGCCCCCATCACATGCACAGGCTCCCCCATAACCAGCATCCCCCAGCAGTTAGTGAACCTGTGTTATATGATTATCACCCGAAGCCCATAGTTTTTATTATATGGTCACTGTTGGTGTTGTACACATATGGAGCTGCACACATGTATATTGACATATATTTATCATTATTATAGAATACAGAGTACCGTATATACTCGAGTATATACGGTAATTCCACTGCCTTAATAATCCCCTGTGCTCTGCTACTAATACCTCCCTTCCCTCAACCCCTGATGATCACTGAGTTCTTCTTCTTGTCTCCATAGTTTGGACTTTTCCAGGCCGTCGTATCATTGGACTCATAAAGCGTGGAGTCTTTTCACGCTGACTTCTTTCACCTAGTGATATGCACTTAGTTCCTCAGTGTCTTTTCATGGCTTGATAGCTCACTTCTTTTTAGTGCTGACTGATAATATTGCCACTCCTTGTCTGGATGTACCACAGTTTGCTTATTCACTCACCTGCTGAAAGATATGATACCTCGGTTGCTTCTAAGTTTTGGCAATTATCAATGAATAAAGCTGCTATAAACATCCACATGCTACTTTTTGTGTGGATATAAGTTTTCAACTCCTTAGGGAAAGTATCAAGGAGAACAGTTGCTAGATTATATGGTGAGAGTATGTTTAGATTTGTAAGAAACCACCAAACTGTCATCCAAAGTGGCTGCACCATTTTGCATTTCCACCAGCAATGAATGAGAGTCCTTGTTGCCCCCCGTCCTTGCCAGCCTTTGTTATTATCGGTATTCTGGATTTTGGCCATTCTAATAGGTGTGTACTGGTATTTCATTGCTTTAATTTGTATTAAAACAAAGTTAATGGCATATGATGTAAAATGCGATGTTTCATCTGATGAAACATGTTTTCATAAGCTTATGTTTAATATCATGTTTCATATGATGAAACGTGTTTTCATAAGCTTATTCGCCATCCACATGTATTCTTTTGTAAGGTGTCAAGGTCTTTAGCTTATTTTTTAATAGTTGTTTGTTTTCTTATTTGTGCCTTTTGAGAGTTCTTTATATGTTTTTGACAACATGTCTTGTCAGAAATGTCTTGAATATGTTTTTTCCTACCCCATGGCTTGTATTTTCATTCTCTTGACAGTGTCTTTTGAAAAGCAGAGATTTTTAATTTTAAAGAATTCTAGCTTCTCTACTCTTTCATGGATTGTGTCTTTGCTGTCATATCTCAAGAGTTGTCATCAAACCCAAGGTCATCAAGATTTTTTCCTGTTTTCTCTTCTAGGAATTTTATAGTTTTGTGTTTTACACTAAGAAGTATGTGATCCATTTTGAGTTAATTTTTGTGAAAGCTGTATAGGTGAAGGTTCATGATTTTGTTTTTGTGTTGGCACGTGAATATGTAGGTCGTCTAGCACTATTTACTGAAAAGGCTGTTTTTTGTCTCTTTACTACTTTGTCAAAGATTAGTTGGGATATTTATGTGGGTCAATTTCTGGGTTCTCTATTCTGTACTGTCTGGATTATTGTAACTTTATAATATGTCTTGAAGTTGAACAGTGTTAATCCTGTGGCTTTGTTCTTTTCTTTCAATATTGTGCTGGCCATTCTGGACCCTTTGCCTTTCCAAATAACCTTTAGAGTCAGTTTGTGAATATCCACAAAATAAACTTTTGGGATTTTGATTGGAATTGTATTGAATCTGTAGATCAAGTTGGGAAGTCTTGACATCTTGTTAATGAGTCTTCCTATCCATGAACGTAAAACATCTCTCACTGTATTTGGTTCTTTGATTTCTTTCATCAGAGTTTTGTATTTTTCCTCATACTGATTTCGTACATAGGTTTTTAAGATTTATACTTGAGTATTTCATTTATTTGGGTGGTAATATATTATGTATGAAATGGTATTGCACTGCTAATTCCAAATTTCCCTTGTTTGTTGCTGGTATATAGAAAAGCAATTGACTTTCGTATATTAACCTTTTTCCTGCCACCTTGCTATAATCGCTTAATAGTTGTCAACTGTTTTTGTAAATAAAATTGTATTGGACTATGGCCATGCTCATTTGTTTACATTCTGTCTGTGGCACCTTTCATGCTATATTAGCAGAGTTAAGTAGTTGCAACAGAGACCCAGAAACCTAAAATATTTGGTATCTAGCCCTTTACATAAAAAGTTTGCTGATCCCTGCTCAAGAGCATTCAGGAGGCACTTGGCAGATGGTAGGTACCTGGCAGAGCACGTATTCAGTGAATGCCTGAAGAATGTACACTTATTAATCTTCAAGTGGTGTTCATTCCCAGGGGCTGTAGAGGAGGTGAGATGATGGTTCAGTCCTACCACTACCTCTGAGGGTCTGCAGTTTATGCAGGGGTATGGATGGCACCCCTTAGTGTGAGCTGGCACCTGTATTGGACTATGAGGAAGAGTGGCTGTTGGTGTTTATTTATTTATTTGTTAGACATTTGTTGAATAAAACAGTTGCTGATGGATCATTATTCTAGTTACAGAGCATGTATTATTTGCTGGTTACTCTTTCTGGTGCTTTATAGCTATTGTCTGAAGTGTTCATAACATTCCTGCAAAGCTGGTACTAATCCTGTTCTTTATACGATAATGGTACTATTCCTAGACATTGATGCATGTGTCTGGGCTGGCAGGGCCAGCTGCCAAACATGGGTCTTCCTGATGCAGAAGCCCATGGTTTTGCTGCTGAGATCACATACCTCTACATGCACCCTACACATATCTTACACTCTTAGGGGCACTTAGGAAGTGGATATCAACAAACAGGGTCCCTGTGCCTAAGGTGATTGCTATATAGAGGGGAAGTATGAATTGTCTCCTATTCTTTTTGGAATGAAGAATTAGGAAGGAGGAGGAGATAAAGATAGTGACTGCGATAATAGTGACGTGTAGCACTTATTTTGTTTACCATGTGCCATTACTGGGCAAAGGATGTTACAAACATTACTGCTTTCAATCTGAATAACCTTGTGTGATCATGCAGTAAACACTGCAGAGTTTATGGATTTCCCCCTCCCATTCCACAGTAGCTCACATCCTAACCCTGGTACCTATACATGTGATACTATCTAGAAAGAAGGTCTTTGCAGATGTGATTAAGGATTTTGAGGTGAGATCATCCAGATTTAGGGTGGACTGATGTCCTCAGAAGACAAAGGAGAGGGATATTTGACACACAGAGACACCGTGGGGAAGGCCATGTGAGACAGAAGCAGAGATTGGAGTTACACTGCCACAGTCAATGGATACCAGGTGCCACCAGATGCTGAAAAGGGCAAGGAAGAATTCTCCCCTAGAGCCTGTGGGGGGAGAGCAGTCCTGCTTGACACCTTGGCCTCCAGAAAGGTGAAAAAAATATATTTAAGCCACCAAGTTCCTGTGGTAACAGGAAGCTAATATAGGCACAGTTATTATCTACCCAGAGAAGCCACATTAGCTGTCCAGGGAGGATGGCTCAGTGTACCAGGTGAGTGGGGGAGCTTGGACTCAAACACAGGTTTGCCTACTTTGCCCACTAGAGCAGGGTTTGGGTTCAAGAACCTGATTAACAAAATGCTGTGGGCAGAATTCCGCTGGGCTACTCTGCCTGCCCATGCTACGTGAGCATTTTGGTTCCTTCTCAGAGGCCTTGTTCCTAGCCACACAGAGAAAGTGCCCCACTGCTGCCTGTGCATGGAGGGCCAGGTGGAACCCCCACTGGGAGCCTGCAGGACCCTATGTTCCTGCTGTGCTGACAACTCCCCACCACCCAGCCCTTGTGCCTGGAACAGAGCCCTGGAGGTCTGTGCAGCAGGGTACTCTGAAGGAAGCACTAGAAAATGGCCTGGAGCTGGACTGGGCCTCTGACGCTTAGGGTGACAAAGAAATGGCAGAAGTAAGAGGCCCCTGTGCATTGTCTGGGGACTGGGCAGGCAGCATCTGGCTTTTCTGGTCCTCGAAGGAACAGAGACCTTTGTTTGGCTGATAAGGATGATGAGACTAAGGCTGAGAAATTTATAATCACCCACACTTTCATATGACAGAGAAAACACAACTATAGCCCAGGATGAAGGAGGAGAGAGGAGGGGGAAAGGAGGGGAGGGGCGAGATTGAATGGAGGAAGGATAAATGGTGGGACCACACCTATGGTGCATATTGCAAGGGTACATGTCAAATCTATTAAGTGTAGAGTATGTCTTAACACAATAATTAAGTAAGTGAGGTGAAGGCTATGTTAACCAGTTTGATGTAAGCATTCCAAATTGTATATAAAATCAACATATTGTACTCCTTAAATGCATTAATGTATACATGATTTATATATTTATGATTTAATAAAAAATTAAATAATGACAAAAAAGTGCCTTATGAATATAGATTTTAAAATCTCAATAAAATATTAAGAAACCCAAAATAAAATAAAATAAAATATTGCTAATGATCCAGTGTTCTGCAGGGAAGAAAGATATGCAAATGACCCCAAGTCTGAAGGCGTGGAGTGGGTCCTGAGAGGGACCTGCCAGCAGATCTTCTCCCTGGGCCACAGCCTCTGGAGGCCTGTTACAGGTGCCTGTTGGCACCGAGGATGGTACGGGCCTCCAGTTAAGGTGGCTCAGTCTGCACCATGGCCAGTCTTTTCTGTCTCCTATTTGGCCTGAGCCCGTTGTGCTGCCCTCTCGTTTTCAACTGCCTTGGCTTATCTCCCTGCGGCTCTCCCCAGGCTGCATTGTCCCTGGCCAGAGGGAAGGAGAGAGCTACCTAACCACATCACCAGAGGGAAGGAGAGAGCTACCTAACCACATCACCAGAGGGAAGGAAAGAGCTACCTAACCACATCACCAGAGGGAAGGAGAGAGCTACCTAACCACATCACCAGAGGGAAGGAGAGAGCTACCTAACCACATCACCTTGCAGAGCGGGCTTTTCACACAGGTTGGCTGGATAATAGCCTGCATTTGTTGGGGTGAGGAGCATGATTAGCAAGCTGTCAAAGTTTACCCTCAAATCTCTATTTCCATCCCCTCTTCCTGGCTGAACCAGGGTGGCCAGGGAGCTGCTCATCAGGTCTGCAATAGGAGCTGAGGGCTGGGAGGGGCTGAGGGTGGGAGCAAAAAGACAGTTGGAGCTGTCATTTGTTGAATCCTACATGTGCCAGGCAATGTTAACATTTTAAAAGTTTTACATGTTTTTTATTAAACCTAAATATCATAGCAGCTCTTCAAGATAAATTTTTATATCATCCTTTTTTTTAGGTGGGGAAAAAGAATCCAGGGCTTAAGTCTTACTGGACTGACCCAAGGACTCAGAATAAATGGCGGTATTGGGATTTGAACCCAGGCCCTTTCTGACTCCAAAGGCCATGCTCTTAACTGCTGCTTCTGGGCCATGAGGTGGCACACCAAGGGGGCTTCCCCATAGACAGTCTATGTGGAGAGTGTGGAAATGGAATGGAAAGACCAAGGAACTGTCTTTACTTGTTTTTAATATTTTAATCCATCCTGGCCTAGCATCTATTCAAACCTCTGAGATTTGTGACATCTCATGCTTTCATTTTAAGGTAAACATATTTAAATACTTCCATGATTGGATAATGCTTCCCACTGTTCCCGAGGAGCTCCCTCTTCCCGAGGCATAGCCTTTCTCCAAAGATCACGCTCACGTATTAGACACACATAGATCATTTTATTATCTGCTGTCTCCTTTATTCATATTGCATAGGAAAATGCACCCAGAAGCTGTCTTGATGACTGCACCAATAAAGTGCTTACGTGAATGAGTTTTCTGCCGAGTTGCATCTACTTTCAGCTTTGGATATTGTCTAGCCCAGGGGTGGCGAACACGCGGCTAGAGCCGCATGCGGCTCCCGGCCAAAATGAATTTCGGCTCTTTGCCTCTTATCATTATTTTGTATACTGTGGCTCTTTGCCAAGTTTGGATTTTGTTATGCTGCTTCTGAGG
>CAUYPK010064411.1:0-13286 GCA_963574355.1 Loris lydekkerianus
AGCCCAAGGCTCCAGTGTGCCAAAACCGTCTCACTCTGCCCCTAAGGATTAAGGCTGTAAGGCAGCTCAGTCCCCTCCTTTAGGCTGCTCAGTCACTAGGTTACTTTGTCCCACCCGATCCTTGCTCTGGAACCCTGAGAGCGGAGCTTGCCCGGGCAGTTTTTTCACAATGGCTTTCTGTGCCCTGCTCAGTGGCTTAGTCTTGGGCCCCAGACAATGCCCAAAATACTTCATACTCCTGCTCAGGCTCTCCCCAAGGCAGTTTAACTGAGTGCCAAGTCTAAGAACACCAAAACAGTTCACAGGTAAGGCCTTTCTGGTTTGCAGTCTCACTGCTGCTTGTACTTACGGTTGCTGGCGTGATTAGGTCAATCGAACACATTCAAGCACTTGCCAGTTTTCCACTGTTTTTGTCCTCCTCTTGGGGTCCAGAAGTCCCTTGCTGTCTCCCTGTATACTCATAGGGATGATTATAGGCAGATCCCACCGGCCAGAGATGCCTGGAATCTTGTCTCCCCAGACTCACTGTGCCGAATTGCAGGGAAGCTGTTACTCGGCCACCATCTTTAATCTCTTCTCACCCCCCAGCTATATTTTTTGTATGAAATTTGTAAATTGTCTGTTGATATTGATTCCTCAGAAGTCAGGGTAGTCTAACCTGAAATTTATGCCTTAGAATGATCTTAATAAAAGTTGCATTGCCAAATAGATATGGAAGCAAAACTTGCCTGCTAAATTTAAAGCCTTCTTTCTTGTGTTCTGTACACCCACTGCAAACCACAGGGTTAAGGCATTTTTGGAAAGGATATATGAGGGAGTGGGAGTGAAATCAATATTGAATGTTAGTTCTTTTACTCAATTCTCTGCCTGTCCCTTTCATGCATCTTTCCTTCCCTTTGTCTAATAAATATAACAGATAGTAAGTGTTCCTCTCTCTGAGCTTTTGTTCATTAGTCTATAACACGGGTCCTCAGACTGCAGCCCGTGGGCCACATGAGGCAGTGTGAATTGTATTTGTTTCCTTTTTTTTTTTTTTTTACTTCAAAATAAGATATGTGCAGTGTGCATAGAAATTTCTCCATTTTTTTTTTTTAACTATATTCTGGCCCTCCAATGGTCTGAGGGACAGTGAATTGGCCCCCTGTTTAAAAAGTGTGAGGACGCCTGAATAAATATACTAAATAAAATCACTTTCATTCTTCTTCTCCACTTTTTTCCTACAATGTAAATGCTCTGAAACCACCAGAAGATCCCTGCAAAGTATAAGTAATTTAACCAAAATTTATTTGCCAAATAATGTTAATCCTTCTTATTTCCCTGTTTTGCTGCAGAGGGCAGAATGATTTATTTGAGTAAGGAGAAGTGTTGTGAAGTTCTGTGTGTTGCAACTGAAATCTACTAGGAGTCTTTTCTTAGACAAATAAATGCAATTGAACTAGAGGGGCATTTAGTTTCTTGATTTTATTTTTTCCTTTGTGCAGTGATCCTTTGTTTTCTGCTCAGTGACTTCCCCTTCATGGCTATCCCTTGGAACAGCCATTTAACAAAGATGGCTATGGGTATATTCTCCCTGAGCCTGATTGCCTCGCCCCCGACCCTGAGAAGCTTGAATTTGACTCCTGGGCAGGAAAACCTATTTCTGGAAACCTCTACAGAGCCCACTTATAGGAACTGGTTTTGTTGGCCCTACATGACAGAGGTAAGTAAGGTATTCAAAGTCACATCCGTTCAGGGTTACTTTGAACTACTGTCATTGTCAGTCTAGAATTACACAAATATCTCAGTCTCTTACCACTACACTGGCTCCCATCTCTACATACAGCCAGAATGTGGAAGAAATATTTTCCTTCTCTGTCTCTTCCTGTAAGTTCTAGCCTATATATATATCTATAGTTTTCAAAACTTTTTTTCTTTTTTTTTTAGACCGAGTCTCACTCTTTTACCCCAGGCAAGAGTGCTGTGGCATCATTATAGCTCACAGAAACCTCAAAACTCCTGGGTTTAAGCAACAATCCTCCTGCCTCAGCTTCCTGAGTAGCTGAGACCACAGGTGCCTGCCAGAACATCAGGCTAATTTTTCATTTTTAGTAGAGATGGTGTCTCACTCTTGCTCAGGCTGGTCTCAAACTCTGAAGCTCAAGCAATCCTCCCACTTTGGCCTTCCAGAGTGTTCGGATTATAGGTATAAGCCACCGCACCTAGCTTTGTGTTGATTTTTTTTTGTTTTTTTTTTCAGACAGTGGTGCCATAGCTCACAGCAACCTGAAACTCCTGGGCTCAAGCAATTCTCTTGTCCCAGCTTCCCAAGTAGGAGGGAATACATGCACCTAGCACAACTCCTGAGTATTTTATTGTTGTTTAGCAGGCTGAGACTGGGTGTGAACCCACCAGCCCTGGAGCATGTGGCTGGCTCCCTAAGCATTGAGCTACAGAAGCCCAACCTGTATTGAGATTTTTAAACTCCTGAACTGATATGTCAATATTTTTGTTGTTTATTTAAGAGAAAAAATTTCTGTCATCTAGGCTGGAGTGCTCAATCTCCTGCCTCAGTCTCCTGAATAGCTAGGACTATAAGCTCAGTATTTTTGTTTGTTTGTTTTTTGTTTTAACTGGAGTATAAGGCCCCATGTTTTTGTGACAATTGTCTCCAATAATCTCAATAATTGCATGCCTGTTTTAATCTCTGTCACTGCAGCTCCCCAGTTAAAAATATCTGATGATGGTCTGACTGTAGTTGGAGAGAAGGGTTATTCTATGGTGTGGGCCTCTCTTGGGGTACAGAAAGTTGCCTGGTACTTTGAAATCACCGTGGATGAGGTGCCACCAGACACTGCTGACAGACTGGCTTGGTCCCAGCCCTTAGGTAAGCTGGGGCCTTGGTGTTAACATCACAGCAGGTGTGGCAGTATCAGCCATCTAGGTAAGTCTTGTTTGGTGGGCCTAATACCCATCTCTGCATCTGGCTGACAGTGAAATGTGGCCAAACTCTCTTCCCTTGGTAATGAGAGGATCACTTGAGACCACAGGTTTGAGGTTGCAGTGAACTATGAGGATGTCATAGCACTGTAGCCTGGGGAACAGAGTGAGGCCTTGTCCAGAAAGCAAAAAGAAAAGAAGAGAACACAAGTCGATGATGTGTTCAGTGAGGGTGATGTGACTCAACAGAGTTCATGTTACTAATGTACACATCACTGGAGTTTCAACTCTGAGTCTTATAAAGCTAGCATATCCCCCCTATACACCATACTTTGCCACCACTGAGATTATAAATCTCACATCTCAAGAGAGCAGCTGAGACCCTTCTGGGAAAGACAGAGAGTAGAGTCAACTGTGGCGTGGCAGGTCACCAAGTCTCCTCTCTGTAGACAGTCTATGGGCATGTGGAGCCATTAAACATTGCTTATGAGGAAAATAACATGTCAAGGGAAATGAAACCTCTTTTCCTCTTGCAGTGCTTTCTGGTCAGATGCTCATTCACAGATTGAGATCTGTCATTTAATATCAGCATTATCCACAAGTTACTCCTGGCAACTTTCCAATAGGACATATCATATTTATGATGACGATGGTTGCAATGATGGCTTAATGAAGACACTACCCCTGGAAGGGGGGGGGGTCAATGGATGCTGGTCTATACTGTGGAAACTTAATATCAGCTTTTTTGAGGCCCAGTATATTCACACAAGAAGGGAAATATACTAATACTGAAAAATACAATTTTAATCTTGGAAAACAATGCATGGTGCTCATCATCTTAGGTACAGTCAGCAGAAAACCTTCACAGATAAACTATGTGAGATCTTCCACAGAGATCAACTCTTTTGGGTGTGGAGGGAGATGATAAATAGTGAGGGTTGAAGATCAGTTAAATGATTTAAAACCAAACCAAACCAAAACTCCTGGTACCACAATATAAGCATTTCTTTAAAGAGCTGTATGCCCCTTAGGTGGAAAGTCAAAGCAGCTTTAAAAAATAATACTGCGAGGCCTGGTTATGATAATAGCAGTAAGTGCTATCCTGTCACAGGTATAAAATATATTAACTCTGGCTTATGCTAGTTTGGAGTGTACAGAGATAACCATGAGCACCACCACCATCCCATCCAAAAATGTGAATGAAAAAGACAAAATGTAAAAGAAAAAGCCCGCGAACTGATGGATGTGACAATAAGTGACTTTTCAATGGAAAAGAACCCCCAAACTCTGTAAAATAATTTAGAGAGGTTGATTCTGAGTCCCGCAAGTGGTCCTGCAACAGTTGTGTTACAGCTTGGCTTTACACATTTTAGGGAGACGGGAATGACATATACAGTCATCAGTCCATATATGGAAAGTGTACGTGAGTTTGGCCTGGAAAGGCAGGACCTCTGTAAGTGGAGGAGAGAGTGGGTTGACAGGTTACAGCTGGCTTTAAAGCTGCATTGATTCCAGGTAAGAGAATGGCATCATAGTTCACTGCAACCTCAGACTTGGGCTGTGGGCATCCAGCTGTCTCAGCCTCTGAAAGCCACTGGGATTACAGACGCTTGCCACAACACCCAACTATTTTTAGAGACGGAGGTCTCCCTCTTGGTCAGGCTGGTCTCCAACCTGTGAGCTTAGGGCAATCCACCCACCTCGACCTCCCAGAGTGCTAGGACCACAGGCGTGAGCTACTGCACCAGCCTACTTGTGGAATTTTTTTTTTATCCTCTTAGATATTCTCACAGGCTTAGATAAGACAAAAACACACAAGTTAGCTAACCAACAGACAAAAATCACTGAGCCCATAGGCTATCCCTAAAACTTAGATTTTGTGTTTCCTTGCCTCTTTAAAACTGAGCAACATACAAAATTAAAGAATGGACACACACTTTCAAAAGGTTTGTATGTAGCCCCTTTTATTTATTAACCAGACAAGAGCTTTGTTATTTGTGTCCTGAAGCTAGTATTCCCATTAACCTTGTGGCCAAAGTGCTTGCCTGTCAGTTGTTAGGGTAAAGCCAGTTTACCACCTACACAGAGGTGCTTACATTCCAAGTAGCATCTACTTAAACACTGGGAACAAGTTCAAGAAATAAATAGACCTACATTTCTGACCCTAAAAAGCATTCACTCCCATGGTGTGACCCATGAAAAGTCCATATTGGCACTTTGGGAAGCCAAGGTGAGAGCTGAACTCAGAAAAGTGTGGCCTGCAAGATGGAGTCTGAGAAGGTAAGCTGAAGCAGAATAGCTGACCTAGTCTGCCTGGATTTCCTCCTGCCCCTGCCTGGGATACTCTAGTTAAGCTTTCACCAGCCCTAGGCAACTTCATTAAGGGAACCCTCTGACCTTTTGCTCCTATGTAGGAACTGTATTCATTCATCAATAACACTCATTAACACTTAAAAAGTGTTTCATTCTAAAAAGTCCTGGATAAATGCTATCCTTAGGACTTATACTTCTAGAAAAAGGACCCATGTGGAGACTCCTCACTTGGGTCTTTCCCTCTGCCAGAAGCTCTGTCCAAAATCTCTGGTGCTTTTTTACCTTTTCTGTCTAACAAAATCCTATCTTAACACTGATCTGTTGTCTGCAGTTTCATTCTTTGAACCCCTGAGACCAAGGACCTACTGAAGAAAGAAATTCTGATAACACTAGGATTACAGACGTGAGTCAAGGTACCTAGCTTCTTATAGGCATTTTTAAACACAGCTAAAATCTTATTTCTTCCAGTATAATTTTTTCTGGATTTGAAATAAGATGCTAATATATATATTTTTTCCTTGAGACAGAGTGTTACTTTGTAGCCCTCCATAGAGTCTACCAAGGCTGGCAACCAAGCCCAGGTCCGTTAAAACAACAATGACAAATGCAACAATGTAAAAGATAGCCCGGTGTTGTGGTGGGCAACTGTAGTCACAGCTACTCGTGAGGCTGAGGCAAGAGAATCCCTTGAGCCCAAGAGTTGGAGGTCACTGTGAGCTGTGATTCCACGGCTCTCTACCCAGGCAAAACCTTGAGACGCTGTCTCAGAAAAAAAAAAAAGCATAGGCAAAATAGGCTCAGCGCCTATAGAACAGTGGTTATGACACCATCCATATGTGGGTTCGAACCTGGCCAGGGCCAACTAAACAACAATGACAACTGCAATAAGAAAATAGCCCTGTGTTGTGGTGGGCACCTGTAGTCCCAGCTACTTGGAAGGCTGAGGCAAGACAGTCACTTAAGCCCAAGAGCTGTAGGTTGCTGTGAGTGGTCACACCACAGCACTCTACCAAGGGCAACAAAGTAAGATCCTGTCTCAAAAAAAAAAAAAAAAAAAAAGAGAGAGAGAAAGAAAGAAAAGAAAAGAAAAGAAAAAAAAGAAAAGAAGAAAAAGAAAGAAAACCTAGGCAAAATATTTGAAGGGAAATTTCCCAAAAGATGGGTAAATGGCCAATAACTCATGAAAAAAATTTTGCTCAATATCATTAGTCAAAGAAATGCTCATTTAACCCACAAGGAGAAACTACATATGTATCCATGAAAAAGGCTAACATTATGTTGACAGAAAATAAAAAATGATAGCAACTAAAACTCTTACACATTGTTGGTGGAATGCAGTCTGATAATTTCTTATAAAACTAAATGTTTAACTATCCTATCACCCAATAATTCTATGTCTATATACTGACTCCAAATAAATAAAAACATATGTTGACAAAGGACCTATATAGGTCTTTTCATATTAGCATCTTATTCATAATAGCCTCACACCTGAAACAGCCTATGCAGCCAGTAACAGGAAAATGGATAAGCACACTGTGGTACATTCATACAAGTGAATACCACTCTGTGGCAAAAAGATGCCATAGACATATGCAGCAACACAGACGAGTCTCAAAAGCATTATGCCTAACAAAAAAAGCCAAAGACAAAAGAAAACACACTTCATGATTCCATTTATATAAATTTAAAAGTAGGTAAGGGCCAGGCACGGTGGTTCATGCCTGTAATCTCAGCACTGAGGAGGTCAAGTTGGGTGGATTGTCTGACCTCACAGCTTTGAGACCAGCCTGAGCCAGAGAGAGACCCCTGTCACTAATAATAGACAGGTGTTGTAGAGGGTGCCTGTTATCCTAGCTACTCAAAAGGCTGAGGCAAGAGAATTGCTTAAGCCCAGGAGTTTTAGGTTGCTATGAGCTGTTATGTCATGGGACTCTAACAAGGGGGAAAAAGTGAGACTCTGTCTTAAAAAGAAGAAACAAACAACAACAACAACAAAAAAAAAAAAACTAGGTAAAAATTTATATATGGTGAGAAAAAAGTTAAAAGAGTGATTTACCTCCATGGGGTTGGGGATGGGGACTGACTGGGCAGGGGCATCCTGAGGTGATGGTAGGATGGTAGGAGTCCACAATAGTATAAGTCAACTCAAAATCCAGTAAATATATACTATATAAATTTTATAACAAAAAAATTAGACAAGTTTAAACTTAAGCTAATTTTCTCTGTAGCACATTTAAAAAAAGTAAAGAATGAACAGAAGAAATCTTCAAATGGTAGAATATGGTGATGAGTATTCAGCTCTTAAATTCTTTCAAATTCTTTTAAATTCTTGCTGAATGTTTGTAATAAAATATCAGGAGGACAGACAAATGAACTGGGGGTCAGCATCACAAGACAACACACAGACACAAAAGCTCCAGGCAGTGGTTGCCCCAGGTTTTGGCAGGGGGAACAACCTACCTTATCTCTATAAGTATCAGGCAATGATTTGGCTGTCTCTGTGTCTTCAGGAAGGTTAATATAAAATCCCGGGATGTCTCCCTGTCCATAGCCAGAAGACCAGTGTTTCCCAATGGACTGGTGGAACTTCGTTCCCTTTTTGCTCTGCCAGAAATAGCTAAATTTTTCATAATCTAAGTGAGCTGGAAGATTACGTGTCCCAATAAAAATATATGTAGGACGTCAGGAATCCAAGGCAATTCCGGTTTGCTGAAGGAAAAAAGATTCTACTCCTTTTTTATTTATTGTCCATTTTGTAAAGTTGCTTACAAATGGTTTCTTACAAGAAAAGAATTGCAAAAATGTTCCAAGAACTGCAAACAAGTTAAACCCTTTGGAACTGAATTTTATGCCCACAGTCTAATAAACCAAATAATCTTGAACACTTCGCTAGATGGCTGATACTGCCACACCTGCTGTGATGCTAACACCATGGCCCCAGCTTACCTAAGGGCTGGGACCAACCCAGTCTGTCAGCAGTGTCTGGTGGCATCTCATCCACGGTGATTTCAAAGTACCAGGCACCTTTCTATACCCCCTTGGTGAGAGGCCTGCACCATAGATTATCCCTTCTCTCCAACCACAGTCAGGCCATCATCAGAGATCTTTAACTGAGAAGCTGAAGTGACGGAGATTAAAACAGGCCTGCAATTATTGAGATTAGTGGAGACAACTGTGACAAAAACATGAGGCCTTATACTCCAGTAAGAAAAAACAAAAAAATACTGAGCTTGCAGTCTTAGCTATTAAGGAAGCATAGATAGGAGATTGAGCACTCCAGCCTAGGTGACAGAAACTCTGATTCTGAAATAAACAACAACAAATATTGACATATCAATTCAGGAGTTGAAAAATCTCAACACAGGTTGGGCACCCATAGCTCAGTGCTTAGGGAGCCAGCCACATGCTCCAGTGCTGGTAGGTTTGAACCCGGCCCAGGCCTGCTTAACAACAATTTAAAAAAAAAAAAATAGCCAGGTGTTTTTTTTGGGTGGCTGAAGTGGGTATATTGCTTGAGCTCATGGGTTTGAACCAGCCTAAGCAAAAGCAAGACCCCCATCTCTGCTAAAATCAGAAAACCTGAAACAAGAGGATTGCTTGAACCCAAGAGTTGGAGGTTGCTGTGAACTATGATGATGCCACTGCACTGAAGCCCAGGAGAGAGACCATCTTCCATTACCATGAAAAAGGATGGAAAGATTTAATATTAAATTGTCCTTATTTTTTTTAATTGAGACATAGTCTCACTTTGTCACTCTTGGTAGAGTGCCCCAGCATCATAACTCACAGTAACCTCAAACTCTGGCACTTGTCATACCTCAAAGAAATCTCAAACTCAAGTGATTAAATTGCCTCATCCTCCCTAGTAGCTGGGACTACAGGCACCTTCCTTAACACCTAACTACTTTTTTGTTTGATTGTTTGTTTGTTTTGTTTAGCAGGCATGGGCAGTGTTCAAACTTACGAGCCCCAGAGCATGTGGGCAGCGACCTAAACACTAAGGTATATGCGCCCAGCCTGTCCTCTTCTCCTTCCTTCCTTCCTCCCTCCCTCTCTCCCTCCCTCCCTTCCTTCCTTCCTTCCTTCCTTTTTTTTTTTTTTTATAGAATATCAATATGTTGCCCTCAAAGTATAAAAGATAAGAAACTTTTTTTTTTTTTGAGACAGCCTTTCACTTTGTCCCCCTCAATAGAGTGCCATGGTGTCCTAGCTCGCATCAACTTTAACCTGTTGGGCTCAAGCAATTCTCTTGCCTCAGTATCCTGAGTAGCTGGGACTATAGGTGCCCACTGCAACACCTGACTTTTTCTAGACAAGGTCTCACTCTGGCTCAGGCTGGTCTCGAACCCCGGAGCTCAGACAATCCACTTGCCTCAACCTCTCAAATAGTAGGATTACAGGCACGGAAAGGTAAGGCACTTCTGAACAACTTTGTAGCAGACCATACAGTATTGTGAAGTGAGAGCTAAGCCTGGAACAATCAATAAGCACGAGAAACACCTGTGACCTTGATGATTACTCTCCTTAACGCAAGAGCAGGAGAGCCTGAGTGACACACACTATACTAGTGGTACAAGCAGTGTCTACACCTGTGGTGTACAGTGCCACTGGACAACGAGTATCAAAGCCCTGGGGGAAGGCGGCCACAGGTTCTGCTGTGACTCTGCCTCTGGCTTGGAGGACGCCTGCTTGGCGTTCCCCTCCTGAGGAGACTGCTGGACCTTAGGGACACTTTGGCGCATCTGGTTCCTCCTACAAAATCTCTCTCTCTCTCCTTCTCTCTCGCTCTCTCTTGCTTCCTCCCACTCTCGCTTGCTCTCCCTGGCTAAGACAGCAGCACAGCCCTCCACGTCTGGACAGTAGATGAGCCAGGCTGGAGACAGGTCAGTCCTGGTGTTTGTGGCTCTGGCAAGTGGTGGCCCAGATGGGACTGTAGACAGCCACCAGCACAACTTCTTTTTTAAAGGTTGGGCATAGAAGTCTTAATGAGTAGATTTTTAGTTTAGATACTACCATCAACTATTACTAGTAAGTTATTGTACAACTTCCGTTATATTTTAGATAACAGAACTACGTTATTTTCACAATTCAGTAATTGTCCTCTCTTTTTATGACAGGAAACTCTGATTATTTTGGAATATGCTCACTGAGCAAAGAACATAATGAATAAACCTGAAGTTAATTCAGGTTAATTCAGGTGAGTTAGAAACTCACCAAAAAAGCTCTTATTAAGGTAATTGCGAATTTTTGTGAAGCAATGCAAACTTCTTTGACGAATGTGAAAACAAAGAACTGAAACAAATAATTGTTTTTTTGTTTTGTTTTGTTTTTGTCCTTGGTAGAGTGCTGTAGCATCATAGCTCACAGCAACCTCAAATTCTTGGTCTGAAGTGATTCTCTTACCTTAGCCTCCCAAGTAGCTGGGACTACAGGTGCCCCCTACAACACCTGGCTATTTTTCGAGAGGAAGTCTTGCTCTGGCTCAGGCTGGTCTTGAACCTGTGAGTTTAGGCAGTCCACCTGACTTGGCCTCCCAGAGTGCTAGGATTACAGGCATGAGTCACCTCACCTGGCCAAGAAACACGTAATTGTTAAATAGGATTTGTTAAATTGCCTGTGAAAGGCTTTTTATCTAGTGATTTAAATTAAATATGCTATATGTTGAACTATTTCCTACTAACAGTTTGTTGACTTCATCAATTTCTACCAAATTGATATCCTCAACAAAATTTGCACTTATTTACATTTATAAACTTTATTTGCATCTTTTATTTTGTTTGGTTTTTGAACCAGTGTCTCACTCTGTCAGCCTGAGTAGAGTGCCTCTTTGTTATTTTTATTTTATTCACTTTTTTTTTTGAGAGAGAGTCTGACTTTGTGGCCCTCAGTAGAGTGCAGTGGCATCACTGCTCACAGCAACCTGAAATTCCTGGGCTTCCATGATCTCCTGCCTCAGCCTCCTGATTAGCTAAGAGTAGAAGTGTGTGCCTTGATACCCAGCTAACTTTTTTATTTTTTAGTAGAGATGGCATCTTGCTTACCTCAGGCTGGTGTTGAACTCCTGAACACAAGGGAACCTCCTGCCTCCTAGGATTACATGTGAACCACCTTGCTCAGCTCCTATGTGACTATAGTACAGTGTCAAAGCTGGAAAACTGACATTGGTACAAAGTGAGAGTAGATTTGTGGAACAACAAGTGTAGATCTGTGTAACCACCAATGCAATCAAGATGCAGAACTACACTATTATCACAAAGATCTCTCTCAAGAATCCTTAGTAGGCTCAGCACCGATAGCACAGGGGTTATAGTGCTGGCCACACACATCAGGGCTGGCAGGTTTGAACCCAGCCTAGCTCTGCTAAACAACAATGACAAATACAACAAAAAATAGCTGGGCATTGTGGCAGATGCCTGTAGTCCCAGCCACTTGGGAGGCTGAGGCAAGAGAGTTTCTTAATCCCAAGAGTTTGAGGTTGCTATGAGCTGTGATGCCATGGCACTCTAGCAAGGGTGACATAGTGAGACTCTGTCTCAAAAAAAATAATAAAAATAAAAATAAAAATAAATTCCTTTCTGTATTTATCCTTGATGATGTAGGGAGAATGACTTTTACAGAACATTTTTACAAAATTAATAATGATAAGACATTTAGATCTAATTAATAGTAAGAAGAAGTTTATTATAATCTTTCACTGAACTTTTTGATAGATATTAACATTAAAGGCTGGAAGTGGTGGCTCATGCCTGTAATCCCAGCCTTCTGGGAGGCTAAGGTGGGTGGATTCCCCTGACCTCGCCGGTTTGAGACCAGCTGAGCAAGAGTGAGACCCCCATCTCTAAAAAAGAAAGGTGGGTGTTGTGGGTGCCTGTAGTTTCAGCTACTTAGGAAGCTGAGGGAAGAGAATCACTTGTGCCCAAGAGCTGGAGGTTGCTGTGAGCTATGATGCCACAACATTTTATTGATTGTGAAAAAGTGAGGCTTTTCTTTGAGACAGAGTGAGACCCTGTCTCAAAAAATTGCCAGGTGTTGGGGTAGGTTCCTTAGGCCCAGCTACATGGGAGGCTGAGGCAACAACACAATCACCTCAGCCCAAGAACTGAGGTTGCGGTGAGCTGTGATGCCATAGCACACGATAGGGGACAACAAAGCGAGACTCTGTCTCAAAAAAAAAAAAAAGAAAGAAAAAGAAAAAGATATTAACATTACATGATAACTTTAGTAGTACATAAACCATATATAAACTCAGTTTTCCCCCATGTATTGATACTTTTCTAATTGTTATGATGTGGTACATTGTGCTGGTTCATACGCTAACTTTAAAAATGCATTGTACGAATATCATAAGTTATTAAATACTTTTTCATTTTTTCTATGGGACTTCAGTTTTATTTGGGTCTTTTTTTCTGGCATATCTAGTTGGCAAAAATCAGTTTATAAAATTGAGCTCAATTTTTAAACTCTTTTTTTTTTTTTTTGCACTTTTTGCCTGGGACTGGGCTTGAACCCACTACCTCCGGCATATGAGAACAGCACCATACTCCTTTGAGCCACAGGTGCTGCTAAAACTCGATTTTTTTAATGTTTTTCCCTAGTCTTCAGATATATGGTAGAACCTCTGTAAGTTGACCGCCCAAGGGACTAGACCAAACTGGTAAACATTTGGCTCTAGGACTCAGTATATGTGGTGCATGTCTGATCTGCAAAAATGAGATCAACATACGGAGGTGATCCACTATGGAGGTTCTACCATACTTCTTTTTTTTTTTTATTGTTAAATCATAGCTGTGTACATTAGTGCAATCGCCTGTACCCTTTCTAACATGCATCGTAGATGTGGCCCCACCCATTATCCTCCCTCCACCAAAACCTCCCCCCCTTCCCCTTCCTTGGCCCTTTTCCCATAGTCTTGTCATATAGTTGGGTTATAGCCTTCATGTGAAAGCTATAATTTAGCTTCATAGTAGGGCTGAGTACATTGGATACTTTTTCTTCCATTCCTGAGATACTTTGCTAAGAAGAATATGTTCCAGCTCCATCCATGTAAACATGAA